>JAYESA010000723.1:0-108879 GCA_036927795.1 Iris macrosiphon
GCATATTGACCTAGATTTAAAAGATCACCCCATAATTTGAGGTATCATTATATTTTATTTGGTCGTGACACATTTGTTACCCAAGTTATGAGTCTCATATAGGACACAAACTTACATATTAGGCTGGCCACCTGTACGTAAAGGTCGTACGACGGATAAGGAATAACTGCTAATAGAAATATCATGTTTTACCGGACTTAGCAGTTACTAGAGGTATTGTGTGTTATGGATGTGAAGTTAGTAGCATTAGGTGGGGAGAATAATGAGTAAGCGTATGTGACACCTTTATACTTTCCCTTATTCACCCGTACGCTCCGCTTGAGATGCGAGGTTTATGACCCTATATTTACTTGGCGTCCCCTAACGTCCGTGACATTATGCATGTGGCCCCTGGATCTCCGAGAGAACTATGTCCATCCTATTATTTCAGCCAGATAGTCCATACGCGGGAAAGTTGTTCTTAAACTGTATTTTACTTAGAATGGTTTGAAACCCAGTTGGATGTTTATGTTCAGTACATTATTGGCATATTTCTATGTATCTTGTTACGTCCCTCTGAGGACCTGGTCCCTTTCCAGGTATTGAGTGAGCAAGATTATCCGTAGGAGTATGGACTCGGGCCTGACGCATCATTCTCTATTGAGGAGGTCTTACCTTCGGAGTACCAGTGATTACTTTATTACTGATGGATATCTTAGTTGTAGTTTCTTTTAGCTGACATTATTTCATATTGGGGTTGTGATCTCCTCTATCATTTTATTTGATTTAGTCGATTGGTAGTGGATTTGTCTCCACTCGACTATTATTCTTTTACTACTTAGTACTTGAGACTTCTTCAGTTTTTTTTTTATTCCTTTACTTGTGCATGCGGATGAGATATAGATGCCTGTGACTTGTGTTGTCAATATAGGTTCCACTTATGAATTATTTATTCATATACAGCGTACGTGTGTGTTATAATTTTTCTAACATATTGGAGTATCATATACATACGGCTGGCATGCTACGTATTCCTAGTCCTACGTATTTAGAGACTGGGGCATGACATATTTTTGTGGTAGCCCATGCAGGTCGAGAGTAAATTGTGTTGGTTACGTTACTGTATAGAGCAAGCTTGCAAATAGGACTAGAGTATCGGATCCCATCCACTTATTTAATCACCCCCTTTGAATTCTAATTTCGTACTCTCTTTGAATGCTTGATTTACATCTACCTTGAACTTGTTCTAACGTTGTCCTTGTCTTCTTGTCTAGCAAAATGAATCCTTCAAATGGACATGTTGCTCAGCTCACCATCACAGCATGCGACTCAGCAACTCAGGAGGAATCTAGGGTTCCTCATTTCTCGATGGTGTACCTGACTACACCATTACAGCCGAGACAACCACCGCTGGTAGGCCAGACACCCTCATCAGCTCAGATGAACACTCAAACTCCAGTACCTCCGGTGGGGCATCAACCACAGCAGACTGCAAATCCCCTAGGTGGGAGTATGCCACCACTACCGCTCCAGTTTTTACCTCAGTTCACCCTGTAGATACCCTTCGTGCCCCCTCCGTAGTTTTTGCAGCCTGACGGGAACGTTACCTCGACCCAGTTCATACAAGCTATGTTGCAGGCCCAGTGGCAACAGAATGAGCTGCTAAGACAGGCTCTTATAGCTGCAATGAACAGACCACCATCCCCTACACCAGGACCAGCCCCAGCGACACGACCTTATGAGGTTAATATAAAAGGTTTCACTCAGATGAACCCAAAGCACTTCAGAGGTATGAAGACTCCACTGGAGGTCTTCGAGTGGCTCATCAGCACTGAGAAGTTACTGAAGGCATCGCAGTTACCAGTGGACCTATGGATGACAGCAGTTGACCTTTTGCTTGAGGATAACGCTCACCACTGGTGGAAGGCCGAGCAGAGGCAATATGGCACCGACCAGACGTGGAAGAAGTTCTGTGAACTCTTCAATAAGAGATTTTTCTCCACCAATGTTCGAGATGTTCTCTACAACCAGTTCCTTCATCTCAAATAAGGAAATATGACAGTGGATCAGTACGATGCAGAGTTCAGCAGACTAGGTCATTTTGGTGAGATATTGATTCCTACAGAGCTAGAGAGAGCCAAGATATTCCAAAATGGGTTATCATCGAATATTAGGAGGTTCACTACTACACAGTCGGGGATATCCCAGGTGGCCAATTTAGAATACGCAAGAAGTCAGAAGCTCCTTCTAAAGGAAACATATCAGATGCAGAGATGCCCTACACTAGCAGCAGCACCCGCTAGAGTGTCCCAGGGCGGACTCAATGGACGTCCCTTTGCACATCAGCAACATCAACAGAGAGAGGGACCTTATCAGTCCCGAGAGAAGCCTCTCTGTCATCATTGTGGGAAGTTAGGGCATATTCAGAGAGATTGTCGGACTCATTTGGGACAATGTCTGAGATGTGGGTCTGGACAAAACATGGCCAAAGATTGTCTGGAGCAGCAGACCTTGGCATTTCCTTAGACGATGCAGAGGCCAATACTTCCAGCACCGCGACCATCTCTGTAGATGACGAGGTCAGGAGCACCAGGAATGGGAGCACCTCGACCTCCCACTGGTAGAGAATTTCAGCGAGGACTACCGCTACCTACTCGGAAGGATCAATTTGTGAGGGCCAGGCTGCAGGGACCTCCACAGAGGACTGGACAGGTTTTTGCTATGGAGATAGATGACACAGAGCAGGAGATTAATGTTATAGCAGGTATTATCCTCGTTTCTACTTTTTCTACTGTGACATTATTTGATACGGGAGCCACACACTCATTCATATCTTCTAGTTTTGTTGCCAAGCATAATATTTCCACAACACCCTTGCCTAGTTGTGTTAGAATTCTTACTGGGGGAGGAGTTATACCTGTTAGCCATGTTTGTAGATCTTGTTCAGTAGTAATTTGTGGCAGAGAGATGAAGGCTTGACTCTTAGTCTTTTCCATGCTGAACTTTGATGTTGTTTTTGGGATGGACTGGCTAAGCAAGTACCATGCTTTCTTCGACTGCTACAGAGGAAGCATTCTCTTTAGAGTACCAGGCCAGCCAAAGCTCGAGTTTGTACGAGGATCTACAGAGATGCATGATGGTGCTCAGATGGCATTGAATAATTTCATTTATCACCCTATTATTTCAGAGTTCCAAGACGTTTTCCCAGAAGATTTTCCAGGGCTACCTCAAGATAGAGATGTAGAATTCTTAATTAAGTTAACCCCAGGAGCATCACCCATAGCGTCATATGTTTATAGACTGGCGAAGAAAAAGATGGATGAGCTGAAGGCACAGTTGAAGGAGTTAGAGAAGAAAGGCTTCATTCGACCGAGTGAATCATCTTGGGGAGCTCCAGTGTTGTTTGTACCTAAGAAGGATGGGTCAGTACACATGTGCATTGACTATATAGCCTTGAATGCTGTAACTATGAAGAATAAGTAAACTTTGCCGCACATTGATGACTTATTTGATCAGCTTAGTGGAGCCAAGGTATTCTCGAAGATAGACTTGAGATCGGGATATCACCAGGTGAAGGTGCAAAAACAGGATATTTCGAAGACCACATTCAGGAGGAGATACGGACACTACTAGTTTCTGGTCATGTCCTTTGAATTGACCAATGCTCCAGCTGTCTTTATGGACTAGATAAATCGAGTCTTCCATCAGTATTTAGACCAGTTTGTGGTTGTCTTCATAGATGACATCCTTATCTATTCAAAGAGCCATGAAGAGTATGAGAAGCACCTGCAGATTGTCTTATAGACCTTGAGGAGAGAGCGGTTGTATGTGAAACTCAGCAAATATGAGTTCTTTTCTAATAAGGTCTCTTTTCTTGGGTATGTCGTCAATGGAGATGGTATTTCAGTAGATCCAGAGAAAATCTCGGTAGTTAAGACATGGCCCATTCCTAAGTCAGCATCGGAGGTGAGAAGCTTCCTTGGACTTGCGGGATATTACCGACGGTTCATGAAAAACTTCTCAAAGATAGCAGAGCCCATGACTCGTTTGACGTGCAAAGACCGAGAGTTTATATGGACGAAAGAGTGTCAAGCCACTTTTGAGGAGTTGAAGAAGCGACTGACCACAACGCCAGTGTTGACTATTCCATCAGGATCAGGAGGCTACGTGATCTACAATGACGTATCGGAGAAAGGATTGGGATACGTGTTGATGTAGCATGGCAAGGTGATTGCGTATGCATCTAGACAGTTGAGAGTACATGGGAAGACTTATCCAACTCATGACTTGGAGCTTGCAGTCATTATATTTGTCCTGAAGATTTGGAGACATTACTTATATAGAGAACGTGTGGAGATCTATACTGACCACAAAAGCCTCAAGTATGTCTTCATGCAGAAGGAGCTAAATATGAGACAAAGACGGTAACTTGACTTGATGAAGGATTTTGAAATAGAGCTGCATTATCACCAGGGCAAGACTAACGTAGTAGCAGATACGTTAAGCCGTAAGCCTATGGCATTATTCTTGATGATGTAGAGGGATTTACTGGAGGACTTGCAGAAGCTTGGTATAGAGGTTGTATTACCCGGATCAGATGGGATACTATCCAACTTACAAGTGAATTCATCGCTAGTAGTGAGGATCAGGACAGCTTTACCTACGATGCTAGATTCAGGAGATTGAGAGAGAGGGACGAGGCAGGAGAGCAGACGGGATTACACATTCATGTTGATGGGACATTGAGATATGGTGATCGTCTATATGTTCCCAATGGAGAGCTTCGGCAGGAGATATTGGCAGAGGCTCATAGTTCAATATATTCTATTCATCCTGGAGGCACCAAGATGTACCGCTACTTGCGACATAATTTTTGGTGGCATGGGATGAGTAGGGAGATAGCTCGCTTTGTGGCAAAATATTTGGTGTGTCAACAGGTCAAGGCTGAATACCAGAGGACAGCTGGATTACTGCAACCACTTTTGATTCCTGAGTGGAAGTGAGAGCATATTACTATGGACTTCGTCATGGGCTTTCCAAAGAGTCCAAGTGGGAGAGATATTGTTTGGGTGATTGTGGATCGACTTACCAAAGTTCACTCATCTCTTGTCTTTTCGAGTTGGCCAATCTACAAAAGCTTTGGATGACTTATACATGAGGCAGATCATGAGATTACACGGCATTCCGGTAAGCATTGTGACAGACAGGGATTCGTGTTTCATATCTCACTTTTGGAGGAGCATACAGGAGAGTCTTGGGACTTATCTGAAGTTCAGTATGTCTTATCATCCTCAGATAAACGGACAGTCGAAACATACTATTCAGACGTTGGAGGATATGTTGAGACCATACATGTCAGATTTTGGAGGATCATGGGAGGTCCACCTACATCTTGTGGAGTTTTTCTACAACAATAGCTATAAGGCGAGCATCCAAATGGCTTCGTTTGAAGCTTTGTATGGAAGAAAGTGTAGGTCTCTGGTGTGTTAGAGTGGCGTAGGAGAACGTCAGATCTTGGGGCCAAAGTTGGTTGTTAGCAATATGGAGAAGGTAAAGAGGATACAAGAGCATTTGTGAGCAGCGTAAGACAGACAGAAGCAGTGGGCAGATCTTCATCGTCGTCCTTTAGAGTTCAAGGAAGGCGATCAAGTCTTCTTGAGGATATCGCCAACTATAGGCATTATTCTTTTCGGGGGATGCGACAAGTTGAGTCTAAGGTACATTGGACCATTTGACATGTTAGAATGAGTTGGGAAAGTTGTGTATCGACTGGCACTACCACCTTCGCTTGAGGGAGTACATGATGTATTCTATGTGTCGAAACTAAGGTGATATATGGCAGATAGCAGTCATGTTCTCGATCACTCCGAGATCACCATTGGGCCGAGCTTATCATACCAAAAGCAACCCGTGGAGATTCTTGATCGTCGATAAAAGGTATTGAGGAATCAGTCTATTTCTTTGGTTCGTATGGCATGGAGACATCACTCGACAAGAAAATCCACTTGGGAGCGCGAGGATGACATGTATAAACGCTTTCCGTATCTATTCGAAGATCAAGGTATGATTTACTTTGTTCTTTTCTACCACATTGTATTCTCGTTTTCTTATCGTGCTTTAGCTTAATTTCGAGGAAAAAAATTTTGTAAGTTGGGTAGGATATAAAATCTCGCAAATTTGGAAATTTAATAAATAAATAATAGTAATAAAAACAATAACAAAATAGTTTTTTTCTAAGAATTTTGTGGATTTTATGCAATTTTCTAGGATTTTATTAGATTTAAATAAGATATTATTACTATATACTAAATATTAATATTATTATTTCCTAAATAATAAAACCTTAATCCAAAACCTAACTCCAAACCTAAGTCTAACTAACCCACGGCCTAGACCTCAGACCAGTTCCCTCTCTTCCCCTCTCTCTCTCTCTATATATATATATATATGTCCATATGCACATATATGGAGAAACCCTAAGCCTATTTCCTTTCACCTTCAACTAGAGCCCGAACCCTGCCACCAGATGACACAGACAATCACCCCCGCGCCGCCTGACAACCGTCGACACCGGCCGTCCGACCGTCGCGACTTCGCTGACCCAGGCAAACCCGACAGCACAGCAACTCGAGGTACTCATCTTCTTTGTCAGTGTTCTCCCAATCTACTTGATGGAATTTTTGATCTATAAAATTCTATGGATAGACCACTTAACCTAGTTTATGATTATGTAATCCTGGATAAAAAATCATTTTTAAATCGATATGAAAATTTTGATGGAAATCTCGAAAACCCCACGATTTCAATGTATATATCATGACAGTTTTCTTAGATTAAACCCATGTTTTGGAAGGCGAATAAATGCCAAAATATTAGGTAAGTTGGAAAACCACTTTAAAAACTATGATGATGACATAACCAGGATTAAAATAACCTAATGTTTGCATATATTTGATGAATAACTCTGTGCTAAATTGTTCGTTAAAAATTACGAAAAACAACCTTCAAAAATATAGAAAACTTAAGATACGGAGTGCGTCCTGACAAACCAAACCACCACGTCATATAACAATTGCACCAAAGGTACATATAGTATTTTCTGACATATGGACTTTCACGAAAGTTGATTCGGACGTGTGTGCGCGTCGAAATCAACTCGTATCCGGAAAAATCCTCTATATCAATATTTTGTAAATTTCTCCATTAGTTGGTGCACGCTCGTCGAAATATGATAAAACTTTCGCCATTGGATTCGTGGTATCATGCTGGTCCTGTGACTCAAGTTTCAAGTGATTTTGACACAGTTGACCGAGCCACCTATTCGTGGGCCACACAATTTGACTTGAAGGACAAATTTGTGATCGTCTCACCAAAATCCAAAATTGGACACACCGTTGAGTTTGTATCATTATTTAGGATTAGTTTGACATATAATTTATCATATTTAGAGATATTTATCCCTGGCACGTATTTTGGTGCAAAGTGGGCCACTAATGGACCCCGCTTTGACCTGAAATTACCTTTTTTTATCCCTGTATCCAAATTGGACGAAAGGGTAAAGTTTTTTGACTATCTCGCTGATTTCGGAGACGTTGGTGATATTTATTTCAGCATCCGAAGACGTTCGTTTGGAGGCCATAGTTTATAATTCTCTTTGCTTGACGTCTGGATGCCTACACTATATAGATTGCTTGCCAGGCAAGTATACCTTAACATAGTACTGTTTAGTTACATTCAATTGCTGCATATTTATTTTTTGTTGTTTATTTCTATTTATTTTGCTATATAAAACTGCACGTCCAAGAAAGACTTTGGTGCAACGACGGTTGCGTCGTCTTTTGTCTTTTATTTATATTATGCATATTGACCTAGATTTAAGAGACCACCCCATGATTTGAGGCATCATTATGTTTTATTTGGTTGTGATACATTTGTTAGATGAGTTATGAGTCTTATGTAGGATACGGACTTGCGTATTAGGCTGGCCACCTGTACGTAAAGGTCGTGTGACGGATAAGGAATAACTGCTAATAGAAATATCATGTTTTAGCGGACTTAACAGTTACTAAAGGTGTTGCGTGTTATGGATTTGACACGTTAGTAGAATTGGGTGGGGAGAATAATGCGTAGGCATATTTGAATCCTTTATACTTTCTTTTATTCACCCGTACACTCTGCTTGAAATAGGAGGTTTTTGACCCTATATTTACTTGGCGGTCCCTGACGTCCGTGATGTTATGCACGTGGCCCCTGGATCTCCGAGAGAACTATGCCCATCCCATTATTTCAGCCAGATAGTCCATACGCAAAAAATTTGTTCTTAAGCTGTATTTTACTTAGAATGGTTAGGAACCCTGTTGGATGTTTATATTCAGTACATTATTGGCATATTTCTATGTATCTTATTACGTCCCTCTGAGGACCTGGTCCCTTTCCAGGTATAAACGAGCAAGATTATCCGCAGGAGTATGGATCTGAGCCTGACGCATCATTCACTATTGAGGAGGTCTTACCTTCGGAGTACTAGTGATTACTTCATTGTTGATGGATATCTTAGTTGTAGTTTCTTTTATCTGACATTATTTCATATTATGGTTCTGATCTCCTCTATCATTTTAGTTGATTTAGTCAATTGGTAGTGGATTTGTCTCCACTCGACTATTATTCTTTTACAACTTAGTACTTGTGACTTCTTCAGTTATTTATTTTAATATCCCTTTACTTGTGCCTGTGGATGAGATATAGATGCCTGTGACTTGTGTTGTCAATATAGGTACTACTTGTGAATTATTTATTCATATACAGTGTACGTGTGTGTTATGATTTTTCTAACATATTAGAGTTTTATATACATATGGCTGGCATGCTACGTATTCCTAGTCCTACGTATTTTAGGACTGGGGTGTGGCAGGGGTTATACCACTATTGTCTGATAATTGTCCATGATTTAATGTTCACCGAGGTGCGACACATCTTGTCACATGTTATGTGATTATATTTTGGTTTTGCATCGAGAATGCCTCCAAATTCCTAAACACGTAATATTATAAATATATATTGTTTCCCCAGCACAGGCATAATAAGCGAGTCAACTACCAAAGCGTGGCTAGGATATTGATTGTCTGAATATTGCATACACGCTCGGGTGAATCCAGATTTGACTTCCATGGATTCGTATCTAGCGTGCCCGTACTTTGTACGACATCTTAAGGGAAATTCTTATGTGACCACGCCTTGAGATTTTAAACACAACATAGGGTTAATTAGGTAACTAAAAGTGGTAGTAACATTAGAGGAAACGATATCTCGAGATCATGCCAATAAACCTTCGCACAGAGATTCATTCTAAGTGCGTTGTGGGCTGGCCACCACATATAATGTATATCATCTGCCTTAGTGGAGTACAATATCTGACCAATTATTATGCTGAGCCACTGTTTCACTATAGGAACACTGGAACCGTTAATACCGTATTTTTAGTGCAGTGGTCGTACGAAGAACTGATGCATCTCATGAATACCTGTTTTATTTATTTTTAGCGCACTGGTGTGATCTGAGGATACTTATTATGCATTATTTTTTAGAAAACCTCAGACTTCACAAAAATAGCAAGCCGTACAAATGACTGGCTGATATAAGAAAATGGACTTGGTTGTGATTGTATCATTCGGTTAGTAGCCTAGGGAAATGGACTATCATAGTGTGATAGTTCAACCCTTATCCTTGTTTGGTTGTAGGGTTGGGCCTTTGCACTAGGATATGCCATGGACCTAAGTTACGACACAGAACCTATGTATTTATTATATGTGTTTTTTTGGATTTTTGTTTCTCCATTTCGTGCTTCCTTTATGGTACTTGCTATTTGGGGTCTAACCCCACTGGTTTTGTATGGCCAGATTTTAAGCCAGCACCCGAGGATCCAGCGTACCTTTCTCCTACTCATGGCGCGTACCAGGAACATGGTCGCAAGGGATAGCGAGTGGATTTTCTTCTTCCATGTTCGCCATTGTATATTTACTTCTTTTGGACGTTTAGCCACTGGTACCTGTTAGCCGGATCGTCTGGACATTAGTCTCCTTACATGATTGTATTAAATCAGACTACAGCTGATCAATTTCATGTACTTGTATTACTCTTCTAGCTTCTTATTTTGTATAGCTGGTCTCTAGAATATTTTGAGAAAGCATTTGGGATGCCTTATTTATTTATCATATATGCTCTATACTTATTATTTCTTGTTTGAATGATTGAGACATATAAATTCTCGACCATAAGAGACTTGATTGTAGCATGCACCCCCTTGTTTTATATAACCGTGGTCATCGTATGACGCATAGCACCATATATAGCTAGCCATGTCCGTCTACGTTTTCTGATACTGGGGCGTAAAATGATTTTAGTGGTGGCCTATGCAGGTTTGTTCTTCAGACTTATGGGGTATCATGATCACAGGAGTCTTAATCAAACATGATCCTTCTTGAAATTCTGAATTCGTCCTCTTCGATACTCAGCTTAAATTTTTTCAGATTGGCTGCTTCCTTGTTCCTTCTCTTCATGTACTTAATATTTTTTGTGCTCTTCTTTAGGGCTTCTCCTTCCCCCGATGCTACAGCTACAAGAGAGGCAAAGTTGCCAGTGGAACGAGATCCTATAGAACCCTAACTAAAGATCTGAGTTAAGCCTAGGATAAATAGGATAGAACAGCAGGCTCAGGGTGTTCCCATGCCTCCCGCAGTGCCGGCAATACTGGATACCCCGGCCTTGCTAGAGATTATCCTTGGATTATTGGCTATCCAACAACACCAAATAATGGTACAAAAATAACAACAACAACAACAACAACAACAACATCAGCAACATCAGCAACAACAGCTCCAGCAGCAGGAACAGAATATCCTAATGAACCAAGGGTTGTAGACGGCCCTAGAACGAGATAGGAGAACAGATTCTGGGGCATCTGTTAAATTTTACAGACTTAACCCCAGATATTTCGATGGCACGGAGGACGCAATCTCAACAGATGATTAGCTCTAGGATATTGAGACCATTCTGACAACAGCTAAAGTTTCGACCGAGGAATATATTGACCTGGTTCACCTACAACTCAAAGATCTGGCAAGGGATTGGTAGGCCACGATGGAGGTAGGATTGAGGCATTATATTTCATGGGAGGATTTCAGGACCCGGTTCAGAAAAAAGTACTTCGGGATTATGGCTCAGTGTGAGTTGCAGTAAAGGTTCATTAACCTCAAGCAAGCTGGAAGGACAGTAGACGGCTATGCCGTGGAGTTTTGTCGACTAAGTAGATTTTCTCCAACCATGGTGGCAATAGAGTTGGAGAGAGCAATGAGATTCTAGCAGGGATATTACTTAGAGATCTTACACATAGTAGAGGTGCACGACTACAAGACCTTCGAGAAGGTATTGATAGCAGCTAAGAGGGTTGAGCTTAATTCCAAGAGGATGGCATCCAGAAGAGTAGATCGAAAGAGGCCTCATGGACAGAACAATGAGGGAGGACCAGTACCGCGAACGTTAGCACCATCCCCTGGCATTCGTATCCATGACATGACACAGAGGAGGCCAGTGACCTCGATAGTGATGACACCAACTCGGCAACAGCAGTCGAGACAGCAACAGCATCAACAACATCAACAACGACAGGGAGCGCCGAAAGGTTGTACCTACTGTGGCAAGTGAGGTCATACCCAGGATGTTTGTCGGGCAGCTAACATATTATGCTTGAGATGTAGGAGACATGATCACAAGGTTGCCACGTGCCCATTGATACAGAGGCCAGGAGGGCCTGTACAACAGTTTTTTGCATTGCCAGCTTCGAGAGAAATGCAGCAAGGAGGACCAGCAGTAGCAGTACAGACTTTGGCTCAGCGTCCATTGCCAACGCAAGCTCAGCTTTATAGACAGCAATAACAGCAGAATCAGCAGGGGTCGCAGCCACGGCAGGAAGAAAGACAGTAGCAGGGAGCTCGACAAGGCCAAGGGCAGGCACTCAACTTGTCTTTGGGGGAAGCTATGGCATCGGGCAACATAGTAGCAGGTAATATTTTTGTTACAACCTTTTCTGCCATAGCTTTAATTGATTCTGGAGCTTTGCACTCATTTATATCTGCACAATATGCGATACGTATTAAATTAAAGTTTGAGGTATTGCCAGAGAGGCTGAATATACTCACTGGCATTGGGATCGTAGAAGTTAGTAGGGTGTGCCTATCATGTCTAGTCGTAGTATGTGGGCATTTATTACCTGCAAAGTTGATCAAGTTTCCTATGGATAACTTTGACGTTATCTTAGGTATGGACTGGTTGAGAGATAGTCATGCAACGATAGACTGCCATGAGGGTAGAGTGTTGTTTAGAATTTTTGGTCTAGAAGAGTTTGTCCTTAGCAGAATAGCAAGGACCAGCATAAGAAAGGAGTCGCAACAGTAGCAAAGGAAGAAAATGCGCTGCCCAAGATAGTTAAAGAGTTCATGGACGTCTTTCCCAATGATCTTCCCGGATACCCCCAGTTAGAGCAGTAGAGTCCTGTATAGAGTTGATGCCAGGAGCAGAACCAGTATCCCAGAAGGTATATGTCACCATCAGAGCTTGATCAGTTATATCGACACGTGAAAGAACTGAAGGCAAAGAAGTTTATTCGGACCAGTGGATCACCGTGGGGAGCACCAGCGACATTGGTGAAGAAGAAGGATGGATCGACGCAGTTGTGTATGGATTATAGGTGGTTGAATGTAGTGACAGTAAAGAACAAGTACCCATTACCAAGGATTGATGATTTGTTTGAACAATTAAGTGGAGCAAGAGTCTTCTCCAAGATAGATTTACGATCAGGATATCATCAGGTGCTAGTCCGGGAGTAGGATATACCGAAGACAATATTTAGGTCATGATATGGGCATTACGAATTCTTAATTATGTCATTCGGACTGACTAATGTTCCAGCGATATTCATGGACTTGATGAATCATATTTTCATGCCTTACTTAGACCAATTTGTGGTAGTATTCATCGATGACATCTTGGTGTATTATCATAATGAGGAAGAGCATTAAGAATATCTTAGGATAGTTCTACAAACTTTGAGGGAGCGCCAGTTATATGCAAGGCTTAGAAAGTATGAGCTGATCCCAAGAAGGTAGATGTAGTAAAGAACTGGCCAGTTCTGAAGATAGTAGTAGAAATACGTAGTTTTCTGGTCTTGGCAGGATACAACAGGAGATTTGTGTCAGATTTTGCTAAAATTTTGGAACCATTGACTCGTTTGACGCACAAGAAAGTTAAATTTGTGTAGTCGGCGAAATGTCAGATAGCCTTTGAAGAGTTAAAGAAGAAGTTAATCTCTGCATCAATCCTTACTCTTCCAGCAGGCTCCAGATGATTCACATTATACTGTGATACATCTAGCAAAGGACTTTAATGTATTTTGATGCAACAATGAAGAGTGATAGCGTATGCTTCTCGACAGCTTAGGGATCACGAAAAGAACTATCTAACTCACAATTTAGAGCTAGCAGCAGTAGTGTTTGCACTTAAGCTACGGAGGCATTACTTATATGGAGATCGAGTAGAAATATTCACAGGTCATAAGAGTTTGAAGTATGTATTCACGCAGATGGACCTGAATATGAGGTAGAGAAGGTGGCTAGAATTGTTGAAAGATTATGACATTGAACTTCAGTACCATCCAGGCAAGGCTAATGTAGTAGCTGATGCACTTAGCAGAAGAGGTAGAAAATTTATGTTGACTACTCAGAAGCACATTCTAGAAGACTTACGAGAGATAGGTATCAAGATAGTACTTTCACAGATTATAAGTGTTCAGGCTAGCCTACAGATTCAGTCAACTTTGGTAGATAGAATCAAACTAGCTCAGGCAGAGGACCCGAAGATTCAAAACCTACGAGAAGAATGTGAGTCGGGCCTTCAGAAGGAGTTAGAAATATATGTGGATGGAACGCTAAAATTTGGGAATCGTCAATGCGTACGAAGCGGGGATATTCGGCAAGAAGTTATAACTAAAGCACACATCTTCTAGTATTTTATTCATCCAGGAGGCACGAAGATGTACCAAAATATCAAGTGATATTTTTGGTGGAACGGAATGAAAAGGGAAATAACACGCTTGGTATCTCAATGTCTGATATCTCAGCAAGTGAAGGCAGAACAACAGAGACCGACAGGATTATTGCAGCCGCTTCCTATCCATAGTGGAAGTGGGAACACATCATGATGGACTTTGTGACTGGTTTACCTAGATCACCGACCGGTCAAGATACAGTTTGGGTGATAGTGAATCATCTCACAAAAGTAGCTCACTTTCTTTCTTTTCGAGTAGAAAAATCTACAGAATAATTGGCTGAAATATATATACGACAAATAGTGAGACAACAGGGTATCCCAGTAAGTATCGTGTCGGATCCAGACACTCGGTTCACTTCATATTTTTTAAAAAGTTTGCATCAGAGTTTGGGCACCAAGTTAAGATTCAGTACAGCTTACCACCCACAGATGGACGGACAATCAGAGAGAACCATCCAAACCTTGGAGGATATTCTACGAGCCTATACCTTAGATCTTGGTGGATCTTGTAAGAATCACCTTCACTTAGTAGAATTCTCGTATAACAATAGTTATCAGGCTAGTATTCAGATTGTACCATTTAAAGCATTGTACGGCAGGAAGTATAGATCGCACTTGGGACGACATTGGTGAGTGAAAGATGTTAGGCCCTGAAATGATCAGGAAGATAGTAGAGGTTGTCAAGCAGATTAGAGAGCAACTTCGGGTTGCACAAGATAGACATTGTCATTGGGCAGATCATCATCGTAGACCTTTAGAGTTTCGTGTCAACGACCACGTATTTTTATTAATTTTGCCTACCCGTGGATTCATTAGATTCAAGGTTTGTGGGAAGCTTAGTCCGCGATACGTAGGTCCGTTCGATATTCTCGAGCAGGTAGGTGATGTTGCTTATCGTCTTGCCCTTCCGCCTTCGCTATGTGAGGTACATAATATATTTCATGTGTCTCAATTGCATAGGTATGTTCCAGATCGGAGTCATATCCTCGATTACTCTGAATTAGTTGTTAGTGTCGACTTAACTTACGAGGAGCAACCCATATCCATATTGGACCGAAGGGAGAAGGTGCTTAAGAATCGGACTATTTTTCTTGTCCGGGTTGCTTGGGGCCATCACTCTCTTGGGGAATCGACGTGGGACTACGATAACGATATTCGATCCCGGTACCCGCACCTATTCGATTCAGAAGGTATATTCTTTCTTACGCCTTCATATCTCAAATTTTATGATCAGGTGATCACCTGTATGTTGTGATGATATTGCTTGCATGTGTAGTTGCTAGTAGATTTGTATCGTGCTTGTCCTGACTTCTCTAGCTATTGCTTGGATTCGAATTTTGAGGACATAATTTTTCTAAGGTGGATAGAGATGTCACTCCCCGTTCCCGATATACGTATTTGGAACGTATTTTATTTTAGCATGGTTGCATGTACATAGAGACTAGATCCATTCCTTGGTTTAACCTTGCTCATGGTTTATTTTGTGGGTTGGTTCAAGTCATGAGAACCCTTGGTTCAACCCTCAATCCTACCATATATAACTCAATATTTTTTCTCTCTCTTTACTTCTTCATGTCTTTCTCACTCTTTAGTTTGCTCTCCCCATTTCCATAGACAAGTACATCTTGCATGAGAAATGGAGAAACTTCCATATTATTATTCCATTATGTTTGTTATGTGTTTCTAAGCACTTTTAGTTTTGGAGTTTTCTATTTTGATGGATGGATTAGTGTAGATCTATATTTCTAACTTAGAGTTTTTATGGGTTTTATGAGTTTTTTTGTTTTTATCTGTTAAACATCTATTTTAGAAAACCAATTTTTGCTACATGGTAGATATTTCAATTTAGAGCATTTTGGCTTTTGGTTCACCCGATTTGGACTTAAAATAAGAATTTTATGAACAAAATAAAATTTTAGTTTTTGGAGCTTTCGTCGTGGCCGAACCTGCTGTTTAGAGAAGACGAAGTTCACATGCGGCTAGCGAGCTATACGGCTGAGAGGGTTATGCGGCCTGAACTCTTGCCGCATACTGACAGCATGCGTCCATCTTGTTTGACGTATGACTGCTTATTTACACAAGTGTCCTTGAACACCTGGTATTTTCACTCGTTGAGAAAATAAGAATTTTGCTAAGTCCAAAAGACCTATATGCGGCCCAGACTCCATATGGGGCCAGGAATTTTCATGCGGCCCAGACTCCATATGCGGCCAGGACTTTTCATGCGGCCTGACTCCATATGCGTCCAGGATTTGTCATGCGGTCCTGACTTCATATGCGGCCTCGACTTCCCATGCAGCCTTGCTTATTTTGATTGAATATTTTTTGTTCTTCGTGACCCAATGTATAATTGGTAATTGGACTCGAATACTGTATCTGTGCTGATATCACTATTGCCTGATAATTATCCCTGATTTAATATGCATCGAGGTGCAAAACATCGTGTCACGTATTAAGTAATTATATTTGGGTTGTGCATCGAGAATGCCTCCAAATTCCTGAGCATGTGATATTATAAATATATATTATTTTTCTAATACGGGCATTATAAGCGAGTCAACTACCAAAGCGTGGCTAGGATATTAATTATCTGAATGTTGCACACATGCTCGGGTGAATCTAGATTTGACTTCCATGGATTCGTATCTAGCGTGCCCGTACTTTGTATGACATCTTAAGGAAAATTCTCATGTGACCACGCCTTGAGATTTTGAACACAATATATGGCTAATTAGGTAACTAAAAGTGGTAGTAATATTGGAGGGAACGGTATTTCGAGATCAAGCCAACGAACCTTCCCATAGAGATTTATTATAAGTGTGTTATGGGCTGGCCACCACAGAAACTGTATATCATATACCTTAGTGGAGTGCAATATCTGACCTATTATTATGTCGGGCCACTGTTTCACTATAGGAACACTGGAACCGCTAATACCGTATTTTTAGTGCAGTGGCCCTACGGGGAAATGGTGCATCTCATGAATAGCTATTTTATTTATTTGGTTCGGTTAGCTCATGTTAGGCACTGGCATGATCTGATGATACTTATTATACATTATTTCGGACATAGACTCTACAAAAATAGCAAGCCGTACAAATTATTGGCCGATATAAGAAAATGGACTTGGTTGTGATTGTATCATTCGGTTAGTAGCCTAGGAAAATGGACTATCATAGTGTGATGGTTCAACCATTGTCCTTGTTTGGTTATAGGGTTGGGCTTTTGCGCTAGGATATGCCATGGACCTAAGTTACGACACAGAACCTATGTATTTATTATATATGTTTTTCTTGGATTTTTTCCTTCATTTCGTGCTTCTTTTATGGTACTTGCTATTTAGGGTCTAACTCCACTGGTTTTGTATGGCCAGGTTTGAGCCAGCACCCGAGGATCTAGCGTACATTTTCCCTACTCATGGCACGTACCAGGAACATGGTCGCAAGGGATAGAGAGTAGATTTTTTTCTTTCCTGCTCGTCATTGTACATTTACTTCTTTTTGGCATTTAGCCACCGGTACCTGTTAGCCATCTTGTCTGGAAATTGGTCTCCTTACATGATTGTATTAAGTCAGACTACAGTTGATCATTGTCATTTACTTTTGTTACTCTTACTCTTTCAGCTTCTTATTTTCCATAGCTGGTCTCTAAAATATTTTGAGATAGCGTTTGGGATGCCTTATTGCTTTATCATATATGCTTTATACTTACTGTTTCTTGTTTGAATGATTGAGACATAGAAGTTTCCAACAATAGGAGACTTGATTGTAGGATGCACCCTCTTGCTTATACATCTGTGATCGTCGTACGACGTATAGCACCTTGTACGAGGTAGCTGGCCATGTCCGTCTCCATATTTCGGTACTAGGGTGTGACAGTCTTACGTCATGTCAAGTCTAGTTAGGTCCACTTGGGCTCACTAGCACTAAGTCTAACTAATGGCTACAATTAACTATCAACTATATTAAATATATAGATGTAATGTAACAATATAATTATTATGAAATAACAAAAATACCCTTCTCTAAAAAAGTGGTAGTTACAGTTGAAGTCCTTCTTTTTGTTGTGAGAAGCCTTATGCTTTTCCTTGGAGTCACCAGCATGCACCAAGTTAGCCTTTGTCAATTGCTTGACAACATGTCTACTTTGTTTTGAGCCCTCAACTCATCTTCTACGTGACTGTTATGCAGTAGTTGATCAAGGCTGACCACCATCTTCTTTTGGTGCACGTCTGAGATAAATTTACTCTATCTAGGCGGACGCTTGGCAACAATACCTCCAATGATGAAAGCGTCGACCATGGGCTTGCCATCAACCTCAAGTTTTTGATGTAACTTGAGAAATTTTTTGACTTGAGGCAACATCATCTTGTCGTCCTCAAACTGCATCTTCCAGACCTTTTCCATCACATGGATCTTGTTGCGGTTCTCATCCTCCTTGTAATATTTTTCTAGTGACTCTCATATGAACTTAACATGGTCCGTCTTGCTGAATGACTCCGCCAGAGTATCCTACATGGAGTTCAGAATCAGTAACTTACAGAGGTTATTGTCTCTCGTCCACTTGTTCTGCTTAGAAATTGCATTAGCGACCGTCCAAACATGAGCATCATCACCCTCTGGAATAATAGGCTCAGGATCTGTCAACACATAGTACCCGTTTACAATTTGAAGATTCAAGCTGATATTTTTCTTCCAGACGTTGTAATGCTCCCCGTCAAACTTCTCAAGTTTGTTAAAACTTGTGTCGAGAAGGTTTGAGCAGTCGTTCTCTATCTTTTCTTCGTATCTTGATTTAAGATTGTTAGTCTCGGGGCTTAATCAAAAGATAGATTGAACAAGGCCAGGAACAGAGGTTCACACCAAATTTATAATCTACCCTCTGTTTGTTGCTGAAGTTGTAGTCAAGAAAAAGAAGTTTCTGCAAACAAGTTTGCCTTCCGAGATCTCGATTCCAACGAAGCACTTTAATAACAATAATTCTGATTATAGCTTGCAATAGACTACAATAAACAAAAAATAAACTCTGTGCTTTCTTGTAAACGCAGTTACAATTGAGATAGAACGAGTTACAAGTAAACAAGAGGAATGAGAAGATGAATCTCTGCTTGCTAGGGTGATGAAGATCACCGTTGCTCAAAGAAAAATTTGCCCCACATGATCTGCTCCCAGTAACTAGTAAGTTCTCGAAGAACTTCTAGAACGCTCCTGTCACCACCTTACTGGACTCGTGAACTCAGTTAACTCCAATAGCGCGCACATCAAAGCCTTTCTTCGTCTCACTCTCTTTTCGAAGTAAGTTCTCAAAATCCCACAAAATACGAAGAGAGTATTTATAGAGGAGTCTCGCCGCTCATCAGTTATGTAAAGATATGAATGAATTAAATTTAAATCCCACAAAATTAGATCTAAATTAATCATTCAAATATTTCCATAACAGCCCAACCGACTTGCCTCTGCCTGCAGCGTAGCGGCACAGCGATCCAGCCGTACATCGCCTGCGCATGCAACCATGATAGCAACAACACAACTAATGCGCACAAGCGTCGATGCTAAGTGCAAAGTGCGTCAACAACGTGCCACTTTGCTCCTTTGAGTCCGAGTCTGAGTTGCAAATCCCCTTTGGGGTTAGCTCCTACGGAAATAATTCCAAGACCATGACAAAATACATAAATGCTTTCTTGAGGAGTTAATCCTTTTTTCTCCTAGAAAAATACCCTCATATGACACCCATGTGCCCCACTACACCCCATGTGCACACCTGAACACAAACAAATCATTATATTGAGATACCCACTTGGTAGTGTAGCCAATGTGAGACTATGTTTCACTAGTCCAAAGGCAAAAATACTAACATAATATACTAAACTTTCTTCACATTCATGTAACGCAAGAAGTGGCCTTTTCCTATTTGCTAACGACTTGTCGATTGAATCAAAAATTCTTTCTAACTCGCCTCAAATTGAACAGGTTAGGCTCAAAATCTAAAAAAATAAGTACATCAAAATCATCGTGAAGAATGCAGTATAAATGATAGGTTTGTATGTAGGTTTGGCATAGAATTGGAAGAAAAGTAGAAGCGATATAAAAAATAAGAAGAAATCATGCTCTCGACTCTTTGATACAGATGGATGTATCAAAGTTTTGATACAGCCACTATATGACAAGTGGGTTCCATCTCAAAGTTTTTATATGTATATTTGTACGCTTGACGAAGAGAGAGGGGGGCCACTTGTCATACAGTGGATATATCAAAAATTTGATACAACCATCTCTATCAAATATTTTCTTTTTCATAATACATGTTATCAAGAGTCTTATAGTTCTCTTTTCACATATCTTACCAACAACATATCCCAAGTGTGTACATAATACCAATCATAGACATGTAACTATAATTGTCCGTGGGTTGTGGCATATTGGTTACGATGGAAGGCTTCCTTGGGGATGGCCATGGTTCAATTTTTTTTGAATTTTCGGCATAACGCTCAGGGTCCGACCGTAATATTATTAAATCGTTTCATAACGCTCGGGACTTTGTGGATACCGCATTGCATGCCTTTGGGCCCATTGCATCCAACTCCCACTATTTTATAAATTGAAGGAATAATATGCCTTATGGCTCGATCCACTGATCTTCTGCCATCCAGCTAGGGTCTTATACCTCTCCTCGGTAACCACAAGAGTCACTCCAGTTTGGTCTTTGGGACTTAATTCCTAACCCGGTGAAAAGAATATAAAAAAATAGACATGTAACTATGTGAGCACCCTGGTTTTTATTTAGGGTTAGTTCTGTAATTAACAATTAATTTTTTCATTTTAAATATTTATTCGATAATTTAATTGAACTTTGGAAACCAACCACCATGGTTTTAAGATCTTGAGTGCAACAATAGCATTTCTCTTCCAACCAACCTAGCATGCCTGACTTAGACGAGTCAAATTAGGCTCCTGCCATGACTGTCCCTCACAAATTTGCAATCATATACATTATTTTGGTCGCACAACTTTTGTGACACATTTACGAGGAAACGATGATTAATTAATCATTTTATCGTGGCGTACGATTTTAATACGCCACCCCAACCCAATGCTTCCAACTAAATTCATACTATGATCCTAACTAGTCCTATTACGCACATGACACTCGAGTTGCACTACTCGAACACCCTGCATGCTCCCAATTTAATATTAAGTAGAAAATAGAATTTATAGATTTATTTAATTAATTTAATATTCATTAATATTTAGTAAATACCTGTTTAATTAATATAAATTGGGTTGTAAATTATTTGTTGGAGAAAATATAAATTTTCTAAAAATTTTCCAAGTGCCTAACTATTTTTTAAAAATTTCTACATATAATTTTTGAATAAATAAAACAAAAGAAATAAATAAAGAAATAAAATAAAACCTAAATTCTAAACTCAAACCCATTAAACCTAAAACTACCCGCTCACTCTCCCTGGCTCGCTCCCTCCAAATATATAAACACATACCTAAACCCTAACCCTAATCCCACACCACCTCCACCATCACCCACGCCTCCACCACCTCCACCATCACCCGCCGGAGCCGCCGACCGCCGCAGCGCCGGAGCGCCGCCGCAGCAGCCGCGCGTCCGAAGGCAGCAGCACCTTGAGCCCCCCCTTCGCATGAAGGTTCCACCCTCCACGCTCGTCCGTTTTGTGTCCCTTCTTTATTGGTATGTTCAAAATCTAACCCTCTAGCATTCCCTTCAAGTATAACGAATTTAGGCACCCGGATTTGATCGAAAAATCGACCGAAAGTTGGTAGAAAAACTGTTCGAAAATAGTTCAGAAATTCAGTCCAAGTACCCCTGGTCATGTCCAATTTTCTACCACCTCATTAATTATTTTCAAAATATAATTAAAAGGACTTATTCACAATATAACCAAGATTTTTACTGTTCATGTAGTTTTTATTAGTTTGTTTTAATGGTTAAATTATTCTGGTTCCAAAATGACCAAAAACTTATTTTTAAAATACCCAAAATCTTCGATACGGGGTACGTTTCGCCAAACGAGGTGACTTTGTCGTGTGCGAGTTACACTAAAAGGTGCCTAACATAAACGCGGACGTGTGGGATTTCGTGAAACTTGATTTGGATGTGCGTGCACACCGGAATTAACGTGTATCCGTCGAAAAATACCGTATCAGCCTATTCTGACACTCGTCATAATTTTGTGTATGCTCGTAGATTCGCAACAAAATTTCTGCCATTTGATTCGCAGTATTACGCTGGTCTTGTGACCCAAGTTTGGTTCGATTCTGAGAACATTGACGAAACATCGTTTCGTGGGCCCCATGGTTCCACTTGACGGGTGATTTCGTGATTGGCTCATCAGAATCCAGTTATAAATATTTCATTGGTTTTGTATCGTCGTTCTAGACTCGTAGACACTAAGTTTGACGAATTTGGTGAACTTTGTCTTTGGCACATTTTTCGGTGTGAAATGGGCCACAAGTGGACCCCACTTTGACCCAAAACTATAAATTCTACCCATGTGTCCAAATTGGACTTATGGGTAGTCAATCCTAGCTATTTTAAGTATTCTGAGAATATTGGTGATGTTTGTTTCAGCATCCGGATGTGTACGAGCAGATTCTACTTTTCCAGGAGCAGTTGACGGAGTTCAGAACCCAGGCAAGTGTACCTTGCCAAACCTGCAGAGATCTTGTTATTATATTTGCTTGTATTCTTCCTATATGTATAGTCTCTTATGATGTACCTGTTCAACCTTGGACCGTGAGACGTTGCTAAGCGTCCGAACAAGATTCGGGTGTCGAAGTCGTATGCGTAGTCGTGTAACGTCACTTAGAGAGTTGATTCCACGATCCTATTTTTACTTGCTTGTTTTACCAAGTACACCATACCGTAGGACACTTGACACTATTTCATGTGACAGAATCTTTCTTGAGTTATTCATAGTGATTCTGTATAGACTTACAAGATTCGTGACATGAGACTTGCATATTATATGGATATCATTATGACTCGTTGTACTAGCTAGAGGTCATGATCTTGCGTATTTTGGACATGAGATATCATGGACATGAGACATGAGGTTACATTCGGTGGAGAGAGACACACAGGCTACAGGCTGATTATTTATATATATACTACTAGAGGTGCCTAAAACTCTCTTTTAGATCTTTGGCACATATACTGGAGTCGTGATACTACTTGCTGCTATGGGTTCCCTGACGTAGAGCCTGTAGTGGTCTCAGCCTGAGTACTAGTGATGCTCTCATTTGCATTTAACTTAGCTGGTTACATAGCTTGCCCTGAGGATCTGTTTATATTTACTTGTTGTATTTTATTTGGCTTGAGTGTTTATTGTACCTTGCTATGTTCCATGAGGACCTGTGTAAACCCCTTGATTTTTTCAGAAATAAAAAATAAAATTTCTGGAATTTTTAGTAATTTTTTACTAATTAAAATAAATGTTTTCTGGTATTAAATAAATTTTTGTGATTTTTTAAATATGAAAATATTATGAAAATAATATTTTTGGGTGTAAAATAAAATATTAGACGTACGATAATTTTTCTGGAATTTATTGGACCCCAGAATCATTTTTAAAGACCCAAAAATAATATTTTTAAATAAACCAAAATAAACCTGGTTGAACCAACCGGTTTAACCTTGAACCGGATCGACCCAAACCCTGTTGAACCGAACCCAACTGAACCCAATCCTTATTGGGTCAGAACCGGGCCCAAAACCCAAACCCGACCAGAACCCGACCCGCTACCCTATATACAGTAACTGAAAACCCACGAATCCCAGCCGCCGCCGGCCGCCGGTTCAATCCCAACAGCCCCGGCCGATCCGTCTCCCCTCCGTCGGTGGTTACACGGCTCCCCCGCTCCCCGCCCCTCTCAACCTCCCCTCAACGGCCACCGCCTCCTCCTATAAAACCCCCAACCTCGGCCCCTCTCCACCACCACCGACGACCATCTTCCCCATCTCTCCACTGCCTCCGTCAGTGCCGACCCTCCTCAGCCGATCCCAGCCACCAGCCTCCGCCGCTTCTACCGCTCCAGTAACCTGTCGATGAACCCCCAGCCCCAGCCCACAGCCACCACCATCACCGTTAACACCTTCGGCTCCGGCCACCCGCTGTGTTTCCTCCGACAAGCTCCTCAGGCAACCACCAGTTCCGCCAAGCCTCGGCCGCTTCTCCCCGACGACGCCAAGCCCCGACGATACAGCAGCGAGCTCCGCCACCGCCGTGCCGCGCAGCGCCGCATCGTGCATGTGCAATTTCAGTCGATACCGACCTTCTGTTCAGGTGAGAATTTCTCTCTCCTCGTCGCCTCATTTTTCGTTCTGTCGAATCGTGCGTGTACCCTGCGTAACCCTCTCGAACCCCGTACAACTCGTTCGGGGTATCACATCCTGTGTCGGTTGCAAATCGTGATGCAAAATCAAGAAAAAACTTTCCAATTTCTGAAAATTCAGAAATTTCCTCGAACTCTCTGGTTCTCGACCGTTTTGCGTGCAACCTGTTAATTATTTCTAAAATCCACCTAAACAGTTATTTAGACTGTATAACCTAATTTTAAAACCATATATTAGTGTAATTTATGGTATTGTAATTTGCATGTTATTTGAGGGTGAAAATGACCAAAAACTTGGTCTTTATAAAACCCTAATTTTCCTGGAACTGGGTACGCCCCGCTAAACGAGGCGACTTGGTCGTGTGCAAACTTCACCGAAAGGTGCGCGCCGTCAATACAGACGTGTGTGATTTTACGAAAGTTGATTTGGATGTCCGTGCACACCAAAATCAGCGCGTATCCGTCGATAACATCCTATATCGGCCCTGTTCTGAAACTCATTGTAACTTCGTGTATGCTCGTTGTATCGAAACAAAAATTGCGCCATCGGACTCATAATAATACTCTGGTCTTGTAACCCAAGTTTGGTTCGATTCTGAGAACGTTGATAAAATCCCGTATCGTGGGCCCCACGGCTCCACTTGACGGGCGATTTTGTGATCGGCTCATCGAAATCCAATTCTGGATATTCCGTTGGGTTCGTATCATCGTTCTGGACTTGTAGACACTAAGTTTGACGAATTTGGAGAACATTGTCTCTGGCATATTTTTTGGTGCGTAGTGGGCCACATGTAGATCCCGTTTTGACCAAAAACTGTCACTTTTGCCCCTGTGTCCAAATTAGACTTATGGACAGGCAATTCTAGCTATTTGATGTCTTCTAAACATGATAGTAATATTTATTTCAGCAACCGGAGGAGTACCTGCAAATCTCGCTGATACCAGAGCAGTAGTTGAAGTCCGAACCCCAGGCAAGTGTACCTTGCCAATATTGCAGTTCTTGTTACATAATATTCCTTTGATTTATTTATATGTTGTATCTATTCAACCTAGAACGTGTGACATTACTTAACGTCCGAACAAGATTCGGGTGTCGACGCCGTACGTAGAGTTGTGTAACGTCACCTAGAGATGGATATCGAGACCCTATACATTTTTCGTGCTTGCATCATCAAGTATGTCATACCACAGGACACCTGAAACTATTCATAAGACATAATCTTCCTGAGATATTCATGGTAATTCTGTATAGGTTACTTGATTCATGACATAGATATTGAATGTGCTTAGCTATCATTATGACTTGCTGCATTAGATATGACCTTGTGTGACATGGACATGAGACGTCGTGGACATGAGACATGTTATTACATTTGGTGGGGAGAGACACACAGGCTACAGGTTGATTATATTATTACGGTGTCGTAGCTACTCTGAGCTTGGCTCCTACATGATATCACTGCTATCGGCTCCCCGACACAGAGCTTGTAGTAGTCTCAGCCTGAGTTCTAGTGATGCTTTCATTTTGCATATCACTTAGCTGGTTATATAGTTTACCCTATTGATTTATTTGTTATTGTACTGCATTTATTTGGCTTGAGTTATTCTTGTACCTTGCTATGTCCCCTGAGGACCTGGATCCGGATTATGTCCCCAGGTTTAGCAGAGGTGATCTACCCTGAGGTGTACGGGACAGGAGCATACATTGGAGCAGTACCAAAACCCGAGGATGATGTGCTCGCCGAGGATTTTACCTGAGTATCTGGTTTATTATACTCAGTTATTTCTATTTGTAGAACTTCTATTTCCTGTCTATTGAACTGTTGTATCAGGCATATTATCGGGTTGTTCCCCGAGATACTTTATTGAGACTTGATGTTGATTTATACTTCTTATTTATGTATTTATTTATGTGGATGAGATTAGTATCATAGACCCTTACTGTTGTTATACAGCTTAAGTACACCTTGATGGGTCTATTAAATTGGGTTTGCCTATTAGTGTGTGCTGCTGGCCATTGCCATGTGTCTAGTCCCTCGATATTTTGGGACTGGGACGTGATATAGTTTTTGTGGTGGCCCATGTAGGTCAATGACTAAATTGCTTCGGTTTCAACTTAGGGACTGAGCAAGCCTGCAATAAGGATAGGATAAGTTATAGGATCTCATCCACTTTATTAAATCGTTCTTGATCTCTATCGGATTCGAATTTCTTGACTTGCATCCTGCCTTGATTCCTCTGTGCGTCTCTTATAGTTTATTTTGGATGCAGAGTAATGGATCCACCAGCAAGCAACGAGACTCCCGCAGGATCACCACAAGATGCTGTAGCCACCTACGGAGAAGATGAAGTGACGCCATTAAGTGGAGATCCCTCCACTCACCGAAGCATTCAAGTAAATCAGCTTGCTCCTAGATTTCGGCGAGATAACATTCTATCTCCGCCGCAGTTTTCTCCACCAATGCTCGTATTCCCACAAGGGCAAGCTATGGACGGACAACAGATATTTCAAATGATCTACGCAATGATGCAATCTCAACAGTAGATCCAACAAGAGGCTCTGCAAAACAGTATAGCGATCGCACTGGAGCAGGCGAATCTACCAGCTCGGCAGCCATCGACGGGATCTATCACCGATTTTCGCCAGCTGAAGCTCCGCACCTTTTCAGGCAAGAAGGAGCCCACTGAAGTTTATGAGTGGCTCACAAACACTCAACATCAGTTAGAAGCAGCTGAGCTTCCAAGGGAACGTTAGATGACTGTCGTCCGGATGCAGTTGACGGACAACGCACATCACTGGTGGCTATCTGAGGAGACACGGCTCGGACCAGACCGAGTCACTTGGGAAGAGTTCTCCAGACTCTTTCAGGAGATGTACATTCCATCTATTGCTCGATCGGAACTTCGGGACAAGTTCAATCGCCTCACTCAAGACAATATGACAGTGGAAGAGAACAATACGGAGTTCATTCGTCAGAGTCGCTTCTCCCCTACCCTGATCCCGATAGAAGAAGAGAAGGCTGAGAAGTTCTTTAACGGACTAAACTTTGAGCGATAGAGACTGATCGGATCCGTTGTACCTACTTCTTACTCGGACGTCCTTGCTGTAGCCCGACGCATGGAGCGCATCACTAGGAGAGAGACTAGCCTGAAGCGGCCTTTCATATCAGCACCAGCCAGAGCACCACAGGAAGAAGCTGCAAAGAGAATTCACATGCACCAGCCACCCAGAGCATCTCCGCAGGCACTGTCTATCTGTCAATATTGTGGCAAGTGAGGCCATATTGAGAACGAGTGCAGACGCAAAATAGGATTATGTTTAGCTTGCGGATCCAGTCAGCATTCAGTGAGGGAATGCTCTAAGTATCGAGAAGGAGCACCAATGGTAAACCAACAAGCTCTACCAGCACCAGGAGGATATAATCCGAGGCTACCCTTGGCACCACAGGCAGTACTCTTCCAGCAGGCCCAGCAACAGCAAAGGGCACCTCCACAAGGACGCAGACAAGCTTTTACAATGACCATGAAGGACGCGCAGACTCGTGGAGTTGCAAATACGCGTAAGATTTAAGTTATTCATAGATGTCTATTCCTAGCATTGCTTTAGCACATGCTTGTTAGTTCATTCCTTAGCCTTAACCTAGTATTTTAAACTTATTAATAATTGATAAACCTAATTTTTCTAAGACTGTAGTTTTCTTTGCTCTAACCAGATTTCTTTCACTCTTGAATTACCTAATTTTTATTGTTTAGGGAAATATTTTATTCATTTCCTATGTGTTTTGCTTAACTCTCGTCCTTCGATTTATCTTTGGTCATGATTCTTTGATTGTGTCATGCTTCGAACAATTCTTGCAACCGTGTTATCGCTTCTGACCGATTTTTTTTTTTGATTGCGAGGACGCAATCCTCTTAAGGGAGATAGATTGTAAACCCCCAGATTTTTTCAGAATTTAAAAATGAATTTTTTTGAAATTTTTAGTAATTTTTTTACTAATTAAAATAAATATTTTCTGGTATTAAATAATTTTTTTTAATTTATTAAATATTAAAATATTATAAAAATAATATTTTTTAGTGTAAAATAAAATATTATATAGGGTAATTTTTCTGGAATTTATTGGACCCCAGAATTATTTTTAAAGACCCGAAAATAATATTTTTAAATAAACCAAAATAAACCGGGTTGAACCAACCGGTTTAACCCTGAAGCGGACTAACCCAAACCCTGTTGAACCGAACCCAGCTGAACCCAATCCTTATTGGGTCGGATCCGGGCCCAAAACCCAAACCCGACCCGAAGTCGACCCGCTACCCTATCTACAGTAACTGAAAACCGACGAATCCTAGCCGTCGCCGGCCACCGGTTCAATCCCAACCGCCACGGCCGATCCGCCTCCCCTCCGCCGACGGTTACACGGCTCCCCCACTCCCCGCGCCTCTCCACCTCCCCTCAACGGCCACCGCCTCCTCCTATAAAACCCCCGACCTTGACCCCTCTCCACCACCATCGACGACCATCTTCCCCATCTCTCTACCGCCTCCGTCAGCGCCGACCCTCCTCAGCCGATCCCAGCCACCAGCCTCCACCGCTTCCACCGCTCCAGCAACCCGTCGAAGAACCCCCTGCCCCAGCCCACAGACACCACCATCACCGTTGGCCGCTTCTCCCCGGCGACGCCAAGCCCCGACGACACAGCAGCGAGCTCCGCCACCGCCGTGTCGTGCCGTGCCGCACCGCATCGTGCATGTGCAATTTTAGTCGATACCGACCCCCTGTTCAGGTAAGAATTTTTCTCTCCTCCCTGCCTCATTTTTCGTTCTGTTGAATCGTGCACGTACCCTGCTTAACCCTCTCGAACCCTGTGTAACTCGTTTAGGGTATCGCATCCTGTGTCGGTCGCAAATTGCGATGCAAAATCAGGAAAAAACTTCCCAATTTCTGAAAATTCAGAAATTTCCCCGAACTCCCCGGTTCACGACCGTTTTGCATGCAACCTGTTAATTATTTCTAATATCCACCTGAACAGTTATTTAGACTGTATATCCTAATTTTAAAACCCTGTATTAGTGTAATTTATGGTGTTATAATTTACATGTTATTTGAGGGTGAAAATGACCAAAAACTTGGTCTTTATAAAACCCTGATTTTCCCGAAACTGGGTGTGCCCCGTTAAACGAGGCAACTTGGTCATGTACGAACTTTACCGAAAGGTGCACGCAGTTAATACTGATGTGTAGGATTTCGTGAAAGTTAATTTGGATGTGCGTGCCCACCGGAATCAACGCGTATCCGTCGACAACATCCCGTATCGGCCCTGTTCTAAAACTCGTTGTAACTTCGTGTACGCTCGTCGTATCGAAACAAAACTTGATCCATCGGACTCGTAGCAATATGCTAGTCCTGTGACCCAATTTTTGTTCAATTCTGAGAACGTTGACAAAATCCCGTATCGTGGGCCCTACGGCTCCACTTGACGGGCGATTTTGTGTTCGGCTCATCGAAATCCAGTTCTGGACATTCCATTGGGTTCGTATAGCCGTTCTGGACTTGTAGACACTAAGTTTGACAAATTTGAAAAATATTGTCTCTGGCATATTTTTCGGTACGAAGTGGGCCACATGTCGATCCCGCTTTGACCAGAAACTGTCACTTTTGCCCCTGTGTTCAAATAGGACTTATGGACAGGCAATTCTAGCTATTTGATATCTTCTAAACATGATGGCAATATTTATTTCAGCAACCGGAGGAGTACCTGCAAATCCCGCTGATACTAGAGTAGTAGTTGGAGTCCGAACCCCAAGCAAGTGTACCTTGCCAATCTTGCAGTTCTTGTTACATAACATTCTTTTGATTTATTTATATGTTGTATCTGTTCAACCTAGAACCGTGTGACATTACTTAACGTCCGAACAAGATTCGGGTGTCAACGACGTATGCGGAGTTGTGTAGCGTCACCTAGAGATGGATATCGAGACCTTATACATTTTTCGTGCTTGCATCATCAAGTACGTCATACCACAGGACACCTGACACTATTCATGAGACAGAATCTTCCTAAGATATTCATGGTGATTTTATATAGTTTACATAATTTGTGACATATATATTGCATGTGCTTAGCTATCATTATGACTTGCTGCATTAGATATGATCTTGCGTGACATAGACATGAGATGTCGTGGACATGAGACGTGTGATTATATTAGGTGGGGAGAGACACACAGGCTACAGGTTGATTATATTATTACGGTGTCGTAGCCACTCTGAGCTAGGCTCCTACATGATATCACTGCTACCGGCTCCCCGACACAGAGCTTGTAGTAGTCTCAGCCTAAGTTCTAGTGATGCTCTTATTTTGCATATCACTTAGCTGGTTATATAGTTTACCCTATTGATTCATTTGTTATTGCACTGCATTTATTTGGCTTGAGTTATTCTTGTACCTTGCTATGTCCCCTGAGGACCTGGATCCGGATTATGTCCCCAGGTTTAGCAGAGGAGATCTACCCCGAGGTGTACGGGACAGGAGCATACATTGGAGAAGTACTAAAACCCGAGGACGAGGTGCTCGTCGAGGATTTTACCTGAGTATCTGGTTTATTATACTCAGTTATTTCTATTTGTAGAACTTATATTTCCTGTCTATTGAACTGTTGTATCAGACATATTATCGGGTTGTTCCTCGAGATACTTTATTGAGACTTGATGTTGTTTTATACTTCTTATTGATGTATTTATTTCTAAGGATGAGATTAGTATCATAGACCCTTACTGTTGTTATACAGCTTAAGTACACCTTGATGGGTCCATTAAATTGGATTTGCCCATTAGTGTGTATTGTTGGCCATTGCCACGTGTCTAGTCCCTCGATATTTTGGGACTGGGCGTGACAATCCGGATTATGTCCCCATGTGTAAACAAGGAGAGCTATCTCAAGGTTTACGAGGTAGGTGCTACTATTGGAGACGTATAGGTTGCAGAGGACGAGGTTGTTCCAGAGGACTTCTCTTAAGCACACAGTATTCTCACCATTCTTTTATTATGCTTAGTGTTCTTAGATATTTGATCTTGTAGTGACTTCTGGATATTGTACTTGGAGTTATTTTTCTTTCCATTTTGATAAAGGGTTGTTCCCCGTGACATTATTTATATTGCGTTGATTGGACAGATCATTTTATATTATTGTGACTGGACTTGTCTCTTTGTGATTTTGTTACTTATTGTGGATGAGACTAGATATATAAACTGTGACAGATATTTGTAGACCATTTATATATGTTACTGCTTAAGTGCACTCTAATGGGTCCATTAATTTTGGTTTGCCCATTGGAGTTGTGTTGCTGGTCATTACCACGTGGCTAGTCTCTCGGTATTTTGGGACTGGTGCGTGACATAATTTTTATGGTGGCCTATGAAGGTCTACGAATATATTGCTTTAATTTCAACTAAGGGACCGAGCAAGCCAGCGATTAGGATAAGAATAAATTTATAGGATATCATTCACATATTGACACATTCTTGACCTCTATATCGGACTCGAATAAATTTTTTTACTTGCATCATGCTTGATTCAACTGTTCGACCCTACACTGATCCCGATAAAAGAAGAGAAGGCTGAGAAATTCTTTGACGGACTGAGCTTTGAACTACAGAGACAGATTGCACCTACTTCTTATACAGACGTCCTTTTAGCAACTCGACTCATGGAGCGCATCCACAGGTGGGAGTCCAGCCAGAAGAGACCGTACACATTAGTACCAGCTCGAGCACCACACGGGGAGCCTGCAAAGCGACCCCAGATGAGTCCACCACAGAGAGCAGCATCACGAGCCCCATCCCTTCCTACTTGTCACTACTGTGGTAAGGTAGGCCATATTGAGAGGGAGTGTAGATAAAAATTAGGATTATGTTTAGCTTGTGGATCCAGTCAGCATGCAGCCAGGGATTGCCCTGAGCGCCGAGAAGGAACACCGATTGTTCATCGACCCACTTTACTAGCACCAGAGCCAGTCCAACAGCCACATCGACCAGCTTATCCAGCACCAGAAGCTTCATATACTGAAGATAGAGGATTCAGACCACCAGCACCAGAAGGATATCAGCCAAGGTCACTCTTGGCATCACAGGCAGCACTCTTCCAGCAGGCCCAGCAACAGCAGAGGGCACCACCACAGAAACGTGGACAGGCTTTTGCAATGACATTGGAGGAGGCACGGACTCGAGGAGTAACAAATATGGGTAAGATTTAGTTTTATCATAGCCAGCTATAGTAACGAACATTCCTAGTAATACTTTAGCATGTGCCTGTTAGCTCCATTCCCTAGCCTATACCTAGTATTATGTAGCATGAACTTGTTGGTCTAGAGTGGTAATATGTAAGTGGTACCCAAGTTTTCATAAGTTGTAGTTGATCCTCGTTCTAATAAGACTCATTTACTCTTGAGTTACTCATCTCTCATTACCTTGAAAAAAGTCTTTTTATTGCTTTCCTACGTGTTCTGCTTGAATAAAACCCTCACCCTTCCTCTTGATTTTTTCCTTGTTCATGGTCCCTGTAAACCCCCTGATTTTTTCAAAATTTTTAAATCTGGACTTTTCACAATTTTCTGGAATTTTCTGGGAATTTTCTGTAATTTAAAAACAGGGTTTTAATTATTAAATAATTTTTAAATGATAATAAACAGTATTAAAATATTATGAAAATTATATTTTTTGGTGTAAAATGAAAAACTGGACTTAGGACAATTTTTCTGGGATTTTATTGGGCCTCAGACCTAGTTTTAAAAGCCTAAAAAACTATTTTCTAAATTAATTAATTAATTAATTATTATTATTATTATTATTATTCCTATTTTTTATTATTTTTCGGTTTTGGGCCCGGCCCGGCCCAGTGGGCCGAGCCCGTTAGCGAGCCCAGCCCAGCCTCTCGCCTTAGCGGGTCGGGCGGGTCCGCTCACCCGGATCCCGCCGCCCGACCCGACCCACTTGCCGGTCACCCCTGTCCCCCGTCTCCCCCACGATCCGGGAATTCCGCCGCCCGCCGCGAACTCCGGCCGCACCGCCGTAACCGACGGCCACGACCCCCCCCAGTCCCGCCTTCCCCGGCCTCACGTCCGCCCGACCAGCCCCTATAAGAACCCCCCCTCGCTTCCTCCTCCGCCCTCACTCCCCTAACGCCGAAACCCTAGCCCTAACTCTACCCCACTCCGGCGAGCCCCGTCCGGCGACCCAGGCCTCAGCCCCCTGCGCCGTCCGCCTCCCAGGCGAAGCCTCCCTTCTCCACCCTTTCTCTTCCTCCTACTCCCCCAGGCGGAGCCGACCCCGGCCTCCAGAAACCCTCCCCGCTGCTCGAGCTGCCGGCCGACCCCCTCCTCGGCGCCGCCCAGCCCCTCCAACAGAGCCGCAGCCACCGCCCCGAGTCGCCTCGACCGTCGGCCAGTCCCCCAGAGCCCCGGACACGCGGACACAGCCCAGTCCTAGGCCGGACACAGCGGGACACGAACACACGTGTCGGACACGAATCGACCCCGGTTTTCGGGTCCCCTTCAGGTGCGTGTAACTTTTTGCTCGTAGCTCCGTTTTCATTTTCGCAAATTGCATTGCGAAGCCTGTATGACCCTCTCGGTGTCGGGATAAACTGTTCGGGGCATCACGTCCTGTGGTGATCGCACACCGCGATCCAAAAACAGAAAAAACAAGACCCTGTTTCACCCCGGAACCGAGTACGCCCCGCCAAACGGGACGACTTGGTCGCGCGCGGTCTTCACAGATACGTGCACCTCGTCGATACGGACGTGTGGGATTTCGCGGAAGCTGATTCGGGTGTGCGTGCACACCGAAATCAACGCGTATCCGCAGACATCGCCCCGTATCCGTACTTTCTGGAACGTGCCCTAACTTTGTGTACACACGTCGGATTGAAACGAAACTTCCGCCATCGGACTCGTAGTGATACGCTGGTCCTGTGGGTCAAGTTTGGTTCGATTCTGAGAACGTTGACGAAATCGCGTGTCGTGGGCCCCACAGGCCCCGCTCGACGGGCAATTTCGTGATCGGCTCATCGGAATTCAAATCTGGAAGTTCCGTTGGGTTCATATCATCGTTCCTGACCTATTGACACTAACTTTGGTGAATTTGGAGACCTTTGACCCGGACACGTTTTTCGGTGCAAAGCGAGCCCACATGTGGATCCCGTTTTGACCCGAAACTGCCGTTTCTGCCCTTGTCTCCAAACTGGACTCAAGGACAGGCATTTCTAGCTGATTGATATTTTCTGGATCTGATGATGATGTTTGTTTCAGCAACCGAAGTACCGTCTGCAAATCCAGCTGAAGTCAGAACTGCAAACAAAGCCGGAACCACAGGCAAGTGTACCTTGCCAAACTCTGCAGCTTGCTACTATTTTCCTTGACTTGTTTATACATCAGTGGGCAAGTAAAGCTTGCCAAATTTCAGTAATCCTTGTTATAGAACTTGCCTGAATTTAAATGCATATAAACCTGTTTAACTGTTAAAACCTAGGACCGAGTGGCGTACTTAGCGTCCGATTACCAGTCGGGTGCCAACTCCGTACGCGGAGATGTGTAATGTCACATAGAGATGGATATCGAGACCCGATAATTCTCGTACTTATCTTATCAAGTACTCCAGAACCCAGGACACTTGACACTATTCATGAGACAGAGTCTTCCTGAGACATTCATGGTGATTCTGTATAGGATACAGGACTTAACAGTGATATTTTATAGACATTATGACTTGCTGCATTAGCTATAATCCCGCTGACATGGACATGAGACGTTATGGTCATGATATACGTGATTACATTGGGTGGGAAGAGATACACAGGCTACAGGTTGATGTTATATTATGCCGGCGTCTTAAGTCTCACTACGAGCTTGACAACTACATGATATCACTGCTACCGGCTCCCCGACACAGAGCTTGTAGTAGTTTCAGCCTGAGTTCTTGTACTGCTCTCATGTTGCATATCACTTAGCTGGTTATCTAGTTTACCCTATTGCTTATTTATTGCTGCACTGCATCTATTTTGGCTTGTATTTTCTGTACCTTGCTGTCCCCTGAGGACCTGGATCCGGATTATGTCCCCAGGTATAGCCGAAGAGATCCATCCAGAGATATACCGTACAGGAGCACTTCCAGAAGCTGTACCAGGACCGGAAGACGAGCTCGCACCAGAGGACTTCTCCTGAGCATTGGCCGTATGTAGTCAGTTATTTCTATTTTCAGTTGTTTATTTCCTGTCTATTTGTATCTGTTGTACCAGACATATTCTTGGATTGTTTTCCGAGATATTTATTGAGATCAGCTTATTTTATTTGCATTACCCTGTCTTTATCTGTGTTTATCTGTTGTGGATGAGATTAGAATAACCTGAGTCTGGTAACATTTTACTATTAGACTACAGCTTAAGCATGCCCTGATGGATCCATTAAATTGGGTTGTCCATCGGTGCGTGCTGCTGGCCATTGCCCACGCATCTCCAGTCCCTCGTCATTTTGGGACTGGGGCGTGACATGATTTTTGTGGTGGCCCATGCAGGTCTACGACTAATTTGTTCGGTTTCAACTCAGGGACCGAACAGGCCTGCAAATAAGATAGGATAAGTTTTTAGGATCTCATCCGCTTGCTTGAAACGTTCTTGATATCCATATCGGCTTCGAATTAATTTCTCGACTTGCATCCTACCTTGATTCCTGTGCGCCCCTTATTGTTTATTTTGGTTACAGGGTTATGGATTCACGAACAAACGACGAGACTCCCATAACGTCACCACGAGTTGCTGAGGTAACCAACGAAGATGAAGTAACACCAGTGGATAAAGGACAGTCAGCTCAACAACATACCTCGAGAATCCAGCAAGATAACATTCCACCAAACGCGCCAGTTACTCCATCAATGCCCATAATTCCACCAGGGCAGGCCATGGATGGACAGCAGATATTTTCAATGGTCTATGCAATAATGCAAGCTCAATAAGAGGCGTTGAGTCGCAGCCTAATAACTGCACTGGAGCAGGCCAACCTACCAGCTCGACGGCCAACAACAGGCTCTATCACCGACTTTCGACAGCTGAAACCCCGTACATTCTCAGGCAAAGAAGAGCCCACTGAAGTTCATGAGTGGCTCACCAACACTCAACATCAACTAGAAGCAGCTGAGCTTCCAAAGGAACGTTGGATGACTGCCGTCAGAATGCAGTTGACGGACAATGCACATCACTGGTGGCTATCTGAGGAAGCACGGCTCGGACCAGACCGAGTCACTTGGGAAGAGTTCTCTAGACTCTTTCAGGAGATGTACATTCCAGCTATCGCTCGATCAGAACTTTGGGACAAGTTCAATCACCTTACTCAGGATACTAAGACGGTGGAAGAGTACAACGCTGAGTTCATTCGTCTAAGTCGCTTCGCTCCAACATTGATCCCGACAGAAGAAGAGAAGGCTGAGAAATTCTTCGACGGACTAAACATTGAGCTACAGAAACTAATTGGATCCGTTGCACCTACTTCGTACTCGGACGTTCTTGCTGCAGTGCGACGCATTGAGCGCGTCATCAGGAGAGAGACTAGTCTGAAACGGACTTCCACTTCAGCACTACAAGAAGAAGTTGCAAAAAGACCTCACGTACACCAGCCACCAGAAGCATCTCTGCAGACAATACCTGTTTGTCCATATTGTCGCAAGCGAGGCCATACTGAAGACGAGTGCAGACGAAAGAAGAGATTATGCATAGTCTATGGATCTAGTCAGCATTTATTAAAGGAATGCCCTAAGCGTCGAGACAGAGCACCAAAGGGTAACCAGCAAGCGAGGCCAGCTTCTCCAGCATTGGAAGCACCGCAAACGGAAGTTCAAGAAGTCCTACCACCAGCTCCAGCAGGGTATCAGCCGAGGCCACCCTTGATACCCCAGGAACTACTCTTCCAACAGGCTCAACAACAGAAGAATCGACTGCAAGGACGCGAGCAAGCCCTGACGATGACCGTGGAGAACGCGCAGACTCGTGGAATAGCCCATGCGCGTAAGTGATTCGTAGTATCCGTTTTTAGTCTTGTTATAGCTCGTGCCTCTTGGTTCGTGACCTCAGCCCCAACCTAGTAATTTGTAACTTGTTAATAATAACCTGGTTTTTCTAAAATGTTATAGTCTTTTGCTTTAACTAGATTTTCTCTAGAAAGTGCATAACTTTCATTCTTAGGGAAACGGTATTTCCCTAAGTATCTTGTGACGTGTTTCGAACAGTGTTTGCGACCGGGTTATCTCTGTTGACCGATTATTCTTTGATTGCGAGGACGCAATCCTCTTAAGGGAGGTAGATTGTAAACCCCTTGATTTTTTCAAAATTTTTAAATCTGGACTTTTCACAATTTTCTAGAATTTTCTGGGATTTTTCTGTAATTTAAAAACAGGATTTTAATTATTAAATGATTTTAAAATGATAATAAACAGTATTAAAATATTATGAAAATTATATTTTTGGGTGTAAAATGAAAAACTGGACTTAGGACAATTTTTCTGGGATTTTATTGGGCCTCAGACCTAGTTTTAAAAGCCTAAAAAACTATTTTATAAATTAATTAATTAATTAATTATTATTATTATTATTATTATTATTCCTATTTTTTATTATTTTTCGGTTTTGGGCCCGGCCGGCCCAGTGGGCCGAGCCCGTTAGCGAGCCCAGCCCAGCCTCTCGCCTTAGCGGGTCGGGCGGGTCCGCTCACCCGGAGCCCGCCGCCCGACCCGACCCACTTGCCGGTCACCCCTGTCCCCCGTCTCCCCCACGATCCGGGAATTCCGCCGCCCGCCGCGAACTCCGGCCGCCACGCCGTAACCGACGGCCACGACCCCCCCCCAGTCCCGCCTTCCCCGGCCTCACGTCCGCCCGACCAGCCCCTATAAGAACCTCCCCTCGCTTCCTCCTCCGCCCTCACTCCCCTAACGCCGAAACCCTAGCCCTAACTCTACCCCACTCCGGCGAGCCCCGTCCGGCGACCCAGGCCTCAGCCCCCTGCACCGTCCTCCTCCCAGGCGGAGCCTCCCTTCTCCACCCTTTCTCTTCCTCCTCCTCCCCCAGGCGGAGCCGACCCCGGCCTCCAGAAACCCTCCCCGCTGCTCGAGCTGCCGGCCGACCCCCCCCTCGGCGCCGCCCAGCCCCTCCAGCAGAGCCGCAGCCACCGCCCCGAGTCACCTCGACCGTCGGCCAGTCCCCCAGAGCCCCGGACACGCGGACACAGCCCAGTCCTAGGCCGGACACAGCGGGACACGAACACACGTGTCGGACACGAATCGACCCCGGTTTTCGGGTCCCCTTCAGGTGCGTGTAACTTTTTGCTCGTAGCTCCGTTTTTGTTTCCGCAAATTGCGTTGCGAAGCCTGTATGACCCTCTCGGCGTCCGGATAAACTTTTTGGGGCATCACGTCCTTTGGTGATCGCACACCGTGATCCAAAAACAGGAAAAACCAGACCCTGTTTCACCCCGGAACCGAGTACGCCCCGCCAAACGGGACGACTTGGTCGTACGCGATCGTCACAGATACGTGCGCCTCGTCGATACGGATGTGTGAGATTTCGCGGAAGCTGATTCGGGTGTGCGTGCACACCGGAATCAACGCGTATCCGCGGACATCGCCCCGTATCCGTACTTTTTGGAACGTGCCCTAACTTTGTGTACACACGTCGGATTGAAACGAAACTTGCGCCATCGGACTCGTAGCGATACGCTGGTCCTGTGGGTCAAGTTTGGTTCGATTCTGAGAACGTTGACGAAATCGCGTGTCGTGGGCCCCACAGGCCCCGTTCGACGGGCAATTTCGTGATCGGCTCATCGGAATTCAAATCTGGAAGTTCCGTTGGGTTCGTATCATCGTTCCTGACCTGTTGACACTAACTTTGGTGAATTTGGAGACCTTTGACTCGGACACGTTTTTCGGTGCAAAGCGGGCCCACATGTGGACCCCGTTTTGACCCAAAACTGTCGTTTCTGCCCTTGTCTCCAAACTGGACTCAAGGACAGGCATTTCTAGCTGATTGATATTTTTTGGATCTGATGGTGATGTTTGTTTCAGCAACCGGAGTACCGCCTGCAAATCCAGCTGAAGTCAGAACTGCAAACAGAGCCGGAACCACAGGCAAGTGTACCTTGCCAAACTCTGCAGCTAGCTACTATTTTCCTTGACTTGTTTATACATCAGTGGGCAAGTAAAGCTTGCCAAATTTCAGTAATCCTTGTTATAGAACTTGCCTAAATTTAAATGCATATAAACCTGTTTAACTGTTAAAACCTAGGACCGAGTGGCGTACTTAGCATCCGATTACCAGTCGGGTGCCAACTCCGTACGCGGAGATGTGTAATGTCACATAGAGATGGATATCGAGACCCGATAATTCTCGTACTTGTCTTATCAAGTACTCCAGAACCCAGGACACTTGACACTATTCATGAGACAGAGTCTTCCTGAGACATTCATGGTGATTCTGTATAGGATACAGGACTTGACAGTGATATTTTATAGACATTATGACTTGCTGCATTAGCTATAATCCCGCTGACATGGACATGAGACGTTATGGTCATGATATGCGTGATTACATTGGGTGGGGAGAGATACACAGGCTACAGGTTGATGTTATATTATGCCGGCGTCTTAAGTCTCACTACGAGCTGGACAACTACATGATATCACTGCTACCGGCTCCCCGACACAGAGCTTGTAGTAGTTTCAGCCTGAGTTCTTGTACTGCTCTCATGTTGCATATCACTTAGCTAGTTATCTAGTTTACCCTATTACTTATTTATTGCTGCACTGCATCTATTTTGGCTTGTATTTTCTGTACCTTACTGTCCCCTGAGGACCTGGATCCGGATTATGTCCCCAGGTATAGCCGAAGAGATCCATCCAGAGATATACCGTACAGGAGCACTTCCAGGAGCTGTACCAGGACCGGAAGACGAGCTCGCACCAGAGGACTTCTCCTGAGCATTGGCCGTATGTAGTCAGTTATTTCTATTTTCAGTTGTTTATTTCCTGTCTATTTGTATCTGTTGTACCAGACATATTCTCGGATTGTTTCCCGAGATATTTATTAAGATCAGCTTATTTTATTTGCATTACCCTGTCTTTATCTGTGTTTATCTGTTGTGGATGAGATTAGAATAACCTGAGTCTGGTAACATTTTACTGTTAGACTACAGCTTAAGCATGCCCTGATGGATCCATTAAATTGGGTTGTCCATCGGTGCGTGCTGCTGGCCATTGCCCACGCATCTCCAGTCCCTCGTCATTTTGGGACTGGGGCGTGACAGTCCCTTATCCTTTGTGTCGTGCTTCAACAAATGTCATACAACCGCGTCATATCTTTTGGAGCAAACATTTCCTGACCTGTTACATTTTATTTTTCTTAATTACGAGGACGCAATTCTTTTAAGGTGGGTAGATTGTGAGCACCCTGATTTTTATTTAGGGTTAGTTCGGTAATTAACAATTACTTTTTTATTTTTAATATTTATTCGATAATTTAATTGAACTTTGGAAACCAACAACCATGGTTTTAAGATCTTGAGTGCAACACTAGTCTTTTCCTTCCAACCAACCTAGCATGCTCGACTTAGACGAGTCAAATTAGGCTCCTGCCATGACTGTCCCTCACAAATTTGCAATCATATGCCTTATTTTGGTCGCACAACTTTCGCGACACAATTACGAGGAAACGATAATTAATTAACCATTTTATCGTAGCGTTCGATTTTAACACGCCACCTCAACATAATGCTTCCAACTAAATTCATACTATGAGCCTAACTAGTCCAATTACGTACATGACACTCGAGTTGCGTTATTCGAACCCCTGGATGGTCCCAATTTAATATTAAGCAAAAAATAAATTTTATGGATTTATTTAATTAATTTAATATTCATTAATATTTAGTATATACTTGTTTAATTAATATAAATTGGGTTGTAAATTATTTGTTGGAGAAAATATAAATTTTTTAGAATTTTTTCAAGTGCCTAACTATTTTTAAAAAAATTCTACATATAATTTTTGAATAAATAAAACAAAATAAATAAATAAATAAATAAATAAATAAATAAATAAATAAAACCTAAATTCTAACCCAAACCCATTAAACCTAAAACTACCCGCTCACTCTCCCTGGCTCTCTCCCTCTATATATATGAATACATACCTAAACCCTAACCCTAATCCCACACCACCTCCACCATCACCCACGCCTCCACCACCTCCACCATCACCCGCCGGAGCCGCCGACTGTAGCAGCACCTTGCGGGCCCCCCTTCGTGCGAAGGTTTTGCCCTCCTCGCTCGTCTGTTTCGCGTCCCGTCTTCGCTGGTATGTTCACAACCTAACCCTCCAGGATTCTCTTCAAGTAGAACGAATTTAGGCTCCCGGTTTGATTGAAAAATTGACCGGAAGTTGGCCGAAAAACTGTTCGGAAACAGTTCAGAAATTCAGTCCAAGTACCCATGTTCATGTGCAATTTTCTACCAACTCGTTAATTATTTTCAAAATATAATTAAAAAGACTTCTTCACAATATAATCAAGATTTTTACTATTCTTTTAGTTTTTATTAGTTTGCTTTAATGGTTAAATTATTTTGGTTCCAAAAATACCAAAAACTTATTTTTAAAATATCCAAAATCTTCGATACAGGGTACATCCCGCCAAACAAGGCACCTTTGTCGTGTGCGAGTTACACCAAAAGGCGCGTAACGTAAACGCGGACGTGTGGACTTTCGCGAAACTTGATTTGGATTGTGTGCACACCGGAATCAACGCGTATCCGCCAAAAATTATCGCATCGGCATGTTCTGACACTCGTCATAATTTTATATGTGCTCGTCGATTCACAACGAAACTTGTGGCATTGGATTCGCAGCATTACGCTGGCCCTGTGACCCAAGTTTGGTTCGATTCTGAGAACATTGATGAAACATCGTTTCGTGGGCCCCACGGTTCCACTTGACGGGTGATTTCGTGGCCGGCTCATCAAAATCCAGTTCTGGATATTTCGTTTGGTTCATATCGTCGTTCTGGACTCGTAGACACTAAGTTTGATAAATTTGGAGAACTTTGTCTCCGGCACATTTATCGTGCGAAATGGGCCACATGTGGACCCCGCTTTGACCCAAAACTATCAATTATGTCCCTGTGTCCAAATTGGACTTTTGGGTCGTCAATCCTAGCTATTTTAAGTATTCTGAGAATATTAGTGATGTTTGTTTCAGCATCCGGAGGTGTACGTGCAGATTCTATTTTTCCAGGAGTAGTTGACGGAGTTCAAAACCCAAATAAGTGTACATTGCCAAACCTGCAGAGATCTTGTTATAATATTTTCTTATGTTCTTCCTATATATATATACACTTATGATGTACCTATTCAACCTAGGATCGTGAGACGTTGCTTAGCGTTCGAACAAGATTCGAGTTTCGACGCCGTACGCAGAGTCATATAATTAACGTCACTTAAAGAGTTGATTCCACGATCATATTTTTACGTGCTTAATTTACTAAGTACGTCATACTGTAGGACACTTGACACTATTTCATATGACAGAATCTTTATTGAGTTATTTATGGTGATTCTGTATAGGCTTACAGGATTCGTGACATGAGACTTACATATTATATGGATATCATTATGACTCATTGTACTAGCTAAAGGTCATGATCTTGCTTGTTATGGACATGAGATATCGTGGACATGAGACATGAGGTTACATTGGGTGGGGAGAGACACACATGCTACATGCTAATTATTTATATATATACTACTGGAGGTACCTTAGACTCTATCTCAGATCTTTGGCACATATACTGGAGTCGTGATACTACTTGCTGCTATGGGCTCCCCGACACAGAGCCTGTAGTGGTCTCATCCTGAGTACTAGTGATGCTCTTATTTGTATTTCACTTAGCTGGTTACATAGTTTGCCTTGAGGATCTGTTTATATTTACTTGTTGTATTTTATTTTGCTAGAGTGTTTATTGTACCTTGCTATATCCCCTGAGGACCTGGATCTGGATTATGTCCCCAGGTGTAGACGAGGAGAGTTATTCCGAGGTTTATGGGACAGGTGCTACTATTGGAGATGTCACTACCACATTTTCTAGGAAAGGGTATTTTAGTCATTTTATATTTAATTAAATATTGTGCATGATAAATAATTATTTGTTGTATTATTTAATTATTGTTAGTTACTTATTTTGGACTTATGTTAGTGGACCTAACAAGTTTAGTTTAGACCCATGGACCAACATGAATTAATTGGTTAGAACTTAGCCCATTTAGAAAGCCCATTGTTAAGGAGATGGATTAAATTAATTAAATCATTAGACTAGAAGCTTCCTTCCTTAATTATTTCTTTATGAGAGGCCCCAAGGAGTATATTGGACATTACATGATAGCTTGAGGAATGGGAAAAGGGGCCGGCCTATTTAGAGGGGGGAAATCATTTCTCTCTCCTCTTTTCATTTCAAAACTACATCTAGAATTTCCTTCAACCAAATTCCTTTATTCCCACTTCATTTTTCTACCAAATTTTATCTCAATTCCTTCCCAAATCACTATTAGAGACTAGTGGAGAAAGGTTCTAGAAGGAGGAAGCAAGGATCTGCAAAGAGGAGCAAGGATCTACAAGTTGGAGCCAATTTTATCTCAATTGGAGGTTTCATTAGGAATTCATCTCCCAATAGGTATAATTCAGTTTTTACCCTTAATTTAAGTTCTAAATCTGAGATTTAACCATAGAAAATCAACCCATATGTATATGCTACCCATAGGATTTGGTTTTGTGTTCATATGAGGCCTATTGAGAAAGTTATGGTACTTTTGTGTCAATTTTTGGAGAATTCTGAGATTGACAATTGTTGTGTGTGTCAATTGATCCTATAGAATAATTTGGCATGTGTTTGTATGTTTGGGGCTAGTGTCGTGTCCACAATTGGGTACGTGTAGGTCGTATCCCAATAATTTGGTGATACGTGTTATTTTGGGGGGGTTCTCCGACACGGGACTTTGTACATGTCATATTTTGACACGGATACGTAGATCTATATTTGACACTTCGTACTATTCATAAATAATATATGTGACTTGTTCTTGTCCTTCGGGGTGCATTTGGATGTGTGGTGGACTCGTGTCACATACGTATCCTAGATCTAGTGGGATACGGTGTGACACTCTCCATATGTTTGTGCAAATTATATGTAGATCTATTTCTTGTATTCTTAAATCATGGAAAATGTATTTGTACATATACATATAGATATTTATATATATATTATGGTATATACAATTATGCTTCTTATGTCTTAGATCTATGTATTATGTGTGTACTATATGTGTATATATTATGTAGCTATTCTTCTACATGTATAAATATATATATATATATATATATATATATATATATATATATATATATATATATATATATATATATACATATGTATATATATATATATATGTATATGTATATATATATATATATATATATATATATATATATATATATATATATATATATATATATATATATATATATATATATATATATATATGTATATATATATATATATATATATACATATGTATATATATATATATATATATATATATATATATATATATATATATATATATATATATATATGTTGTTACTACATATATGTACGTTATTATTATATGTGTTTAGTATATATTCTATATAGTTGTAACTATGTATATATTGATACTATATGGTAATATGTATTATTGTGTTAGAATATATATATTATAGCATGTATATATATATGTATATTTTAAATGGGTATTTATATTTATATATGGATGTTATATGATTATATGTATAGTTATCTATATATATTAATATGTATGTATGTGCATGTTACTATATCATAATTGTGTACATAATAATAGAGAGAGGTATGTATGGTTATTATTGGTAATTATGTATATAGATATATATATATGTATTATATATTATATACATATATACTTTGGCGACAGCAGCTAATGGTGACAGCCGCCGTCACCAAAGCAACAGCAGCAGCCGCTGTAGCAGCAACAGCAGCCATTGGTGACAGCAGCCGATATCACCAAAGCAGCAGCGGCGACAGCAGTTTGGCGACGGCTGCAAACCGTCACCAAAGCAGCAGCAGCAGTGGGAACAGTCAGCAGCAGCAGCGACAGCAGTTTTAGCAACGGTCAGAACCGTCACCAAAGGGACAGCGTATCAGGATTTTAGCACAGTTTTTAGTGACAGTTGGCAGATTATATATATATATACTTATATACTTATATACTTATATACTTATAAATAAATATCTATATATATATATTGGTATTTAATATAGATGTAATATAATCTTAAATTGCTAAATTCTTTATAGTATAATATTTAGTATAGTATGTATATATATTATTACGGGTAGTTAATATAACAATGTATTGGGTATTACCTTGAGGAAACAAGATAATTGGGGATACCCAAGATATTGGGTTTGGGTATCAAGTTTGTGAATTATTGTTGAGATACCAAGTTGGTTCAAAACCACGGTACCTATTTAATGTTGTAATTATGATACTATATTACTAATAATTATTTGATATATATATATTGGTGTTTTATCTATGTATTCACGTATCCGGAGATACAGTATCCTAATATTTAAGATGTGTTTTTTATGGCTTAGACTTTAGTATCTTGACCCAATATTTTTGTGTTAGGCTTATGCAACCTAGAAATAGTTGACCATAGTTTGACCATAGTTGATCATAGTTTGACTTTTGACTTAGAATTGACTTGTTGACCTAGAAGTTGACTAGTTTAACTTATTTCTCTTTCTGAAATCTTGTATTGATGGTGTATTCCATATCTAGGTCTTCGAGGCACCGTATCAGACATCTGTAAGACTATTCTTTGGACTTCAGGCGAGTACATTCTCTGATAGTTTCTCATTTATGATATCCTCTATGTTCATTGTATCTAGTATAGATATCCTTGTTCTCTTGACACGATGGTTACACGGATTGGTATATTTGGATCTCGTTATGAGATATTATTCCTTGGTATATGGTGTATCTTGTGTAAGTCTTGTTTCATTGATTATCTTATACATGTACAGACACTGATTCTCGGAAAGACTAGCTATCTTCTTGGGGAATCTCGTGCCATAGCGTACCATGGTTGGATCTATTATACCAGTCGAGGGTGGGGAGTATTTTAGTGTAGATATGTGATCATATCCTCCTTGTATCAAGTCATTGAATAGTGTTAATCATACACCGCACGTATGATTAGCCATGCCATATATCTTGTATCAAGTTCCTAAGCCGATCACATGTTAAAGCTAGTACTCACACACTTAGTCATTAGTATTCTTGTTCATTGACATATTGCTCATTATTGTATTTATTCCAGTATTTCCTTATTGTATATATATCTCCCGTATCTATTGTGCATCTTGTATATTCACATCTATTTACTGTTACATAGTTTTTATCATTGATTAGAACTGTTGTTAGAGATGTACTTTGCTCCTTACCTAACTGGATATATTTTTCTCAGATGACACTGAGGACTGGTACCCTATACATTATGGACCTCAGGATGTTGTGGGTCTAGAGTCTGAGACCCTGGTTCAGGAGGGACTTATCCCAACTGAAACAGATGACCCGAGTTTAGTAGCTTCTTAGTATTCTTTGTACTGGATTTGTCTTCAACTTTTTTTGTTATTCCTTTCAGACTCATTGATGTATTATTTTAGACTCATGAGTTGTATTGTGACTTATCTATTCTTTATCTGATTCGGATTCATTTCCATCTTAGATCTGTGATTAAGTATATTATCATTATTGGTGGTTTACTATATTGTTAGATAGATTACCCAGACAGCGTTCTACCGCTGATTCTGCGGCGTAGGCTGGGCGTTGTTTCCGACTTGTACCCTTACACCGGGTGGGGGTCGTGACAGGAGACGTACAGGTTGCAGAGGACGAGGTTGTTCCGGAGGACTTCTCTTGAGCACACAATATTTTCACCATTCTTTTATTATGCTTAGTGTTCTTAGATATTTGATCTTGTAGTAACTTCTGGATATTGTACTTGGAATTATTTTTCTTTCCATTTTGATGACAGGTTGTTCCCCGTGACATTATTTATATTGCTTTGATTGGACAGATCATTTTATATTATTGTGACTGGACTTGTCTCTTTGTGACTTCGTTACTTATTGTGGATGAGATTAGATATATAAACTGTGACAGGTATTTGTAGACCATTTATATGTATTACAGCTTAAGTGCACTCTAACGGGTCCATTAATTTGGATTTATCCATTGGAGTTATGCTGCTGGCCATTGCCACGTGGCTAGTCCCTTGGTATTTTGGGACTGGGGCATGACAAACTATAATTGTCCGTTAAGCTTTTTGACATCAATATGTAAATATGTGACAACTATTTTGTAAGTCTATTTTCTTTTTCTTTTTCTTTTTTTTTGAATTTACGGCATAACGCTCGGGACTTTGTGCACTGCATTGCATGTCTTTTGGCCCACTGTCCCCTCAACTCCCACCATTTATAAATGGAAGAAATAATACGTTCTCGTGACTCGATCCACTCATCTACTACCACCCAATCAGGATCTTATACCTCTTCTTGGTAACCACAAGAGTCACTCGAGTTCGGTTCGTAACCGCCGGTTATTAAATAAAACTCTGTGGATCTGCTTGGATTGAGGGTTAAGAGAGTTAAGTGAGAGGAAGTTAAGTGAGGGAAAAAAAGAACCATACTTGGTTTGAGGGTGAAGGTTTTGGGGGGGAAGAATAATAGAGAGTTAAGTGGGGGGTTTGTTTAACCCTCTTTTGTCTATTTTTTTAACCCCTCAAATCGGGGGGTTAACGAGAAAAAAGTGAGAAATTTCGTTTAAAAATTAATAAATACATCTCATTTAACTCTTTCCTCCACTCAAAACCTCTAATTCAAGCAAGAGTTATTAAACACACCTCACTTAACTCTCCCTCAAATTCAAGTAAAATTATATGTATTGACTCTCTTCCCCCTCACTTAACTCTACCTTACTTAATCCCACTTAATGCTATTTTTTTTTCAATAAATCCAAACAGACCCTGAGTACTAGTGACAAATACGGAACTATTCTTTGACCTTCCCAATTAATTATTTCTAAATGTGTCACCATTTCTAAGATTATAAACCGAACGCTCTTGCTAAATAACTAAATTCCAAATGCTCAGAGCCTCCGAATCGCCGTTAGTAAGATTCTTAACAAAATTGTGCTAAAATAACATAATTCATACGAACTCTCTTACACTTGGAAAAAAAATTACTGGCAATAGAACGTTCCACACGTCAACAAAATCCAATGGATAATGAGACACATTAATTTTGGCATATCTTGATAGTCTCTGTGCAAACTACGTAAAAGAATATGACAGGAAGATGAACCAGCACACAAAGAGAGAGAGAATTTTATTAGCTCTTTACTTTTGTTTCTACATTTATTCATTTGCTTTTATAAGCATAACAAAGCATAACCACATTTCCTACAAACATGGATAGCCAAGTGTTCCCCTTAAGAATTGGTCACCCCTTGAGAATAGGTCTACTAACAGGTGCACTAATTTTAAACAATAATCGCTCCCTAAACTTTTGCGATTACTTGATGACGATCATCCCGATCTTGGAGCGAAGCTCCTGGAACCTGACCCGGCCCAGGGCCTTGGTTAGTATGTCGGCGAGCTGCTCATCTGTTCGGACATACTCTACCTCAGCTGTCCCGTCCTTGATGCAGTCACGAATGAAGTGGTACCTTATTTGGATGTGTTTGCTGCGATCATGAAACACCGGATTTTTGCTGAGGGAGATTGCTTATTTGTTGTCGATGCGAAGATTTATACATCTGATATCGTCGCCCTTCATGTCCGCCAGCAGCTGTGCGAGCCAGATGCCTTGGCAGGCGGCAGTAGTTGCTGCGACATACTCGGCTTCGCAGGATGACAGTGCCACCACCTTCTGCTTTTGTGATTGCCAACTGATAGCCCTGTTGCCGAGGAAGAATAGTACGCCTGTCGTGCTCTTGCGGTCGTCAACATCCCCGGCCATGTTACTGTCGCAGTAGCCTACCAGCCGGGGCTCCTCTGTTCCTTGTTCGTAGCGGCAGCCATAACCCCGGCAGCGTACCAGCAACATACCAGAGTATGTGTTTGACCGCCGCTAGGTGCTCAGTCGTTGGCTTCTCCATGAAGCGGCTCACATACCCGACTGTGAATGACAAGTTCGGCCGGGTGTGCACGAGGTACCGCAAGCTTCCTACTATGCTCCGGTACTCCGTGGCATCTGCCGGCGGTGCAGCACTATCCTTGCTGAGCTTCAAACGTGGCTCCATAGGTACATGGCAAGGGTTGCAGTCGCCCATGCCACTCTTCTCCAGCATCTTGGCTGCGTACGCAGACTGGTTCACTGTGATATCGTCTGCGTTCTGCTGTACATTGATGCCAAGGTAGAAAATAAGCAAGCCGAGATCGCTCATCTTAAATGAGCTGCTCATCTCGCGCTTGAACTTGTCGATCTCGCCCGTATTGTTTCCCGTAATGATGAGGTCGTCGACGTAGACACCCACGAGCAGCCTTGCCACGCCATGGCCACGCACGTAGATGGCGTGCTCCGAGGGACTCCGGCTGAATCTTAGTATGGACATGCATTTGTCCAGCTTCGTGTTCCAGGCCCTCGGTGCTTGCTTCAGGCCGTAGAGTGCCTCGTATAGGCGAAAAACTTTCTGCTCCTCGTCGGCGGCTGCAAAATCGGGTGGCTGCGTGACGTAGACCTCTTCGTCGAGCTCCCCGTTCAAGAATGCCATTTTTACATCCAGGTGATGGACAACCCAACCTGCATGACCGACAAACGCCAGTAGCAACCTGACGGACTCAAGTCTGGCTACTAGCACGAAAATCTTATCGTAGTCGATCCCGTGCCTCTACACATACCCCTTCGCGATGAGCCGGGCCTTATGCTTGATGACGACGCCGTGCTCATCCTTCTTCGCCTTATAGACCTATTTGAGTCCAATGGGGCGGTGACCAACGGGCAGGTCCACGAGCCGCCAGGTGTCATTCTCCTCAATGGATGCTAGTTCATCCAGCATCGCTCGGCGCCAGCACTCGTGTTGCTCTACTTCTGAAAACACTGAGGGTTCGTCATCCATTGTGAGGAGGAGGTCCTCAGAGTCGTGGTGGTGCACCGACTCAACTTCATAGATGTCTTACAAAGAGCGGTATCGGCACGGCGGTTCATTTGGCGGATCGGGCGTCGCTCCTGACGGCGGTGAGACGAATCGGATCGGAGCCGTACCCGTTGTCTCAGGCATCGAAACCGCTGGCGTCGTCGCGGCTGATGTCGAGGTTGTGCGAGCGGGCGTCACGACTGGTGGTGGGGAAGCGTGACCGGCTCCTGCCTGCTCTGGTGGAGGCAGCATCTAAGTCGATGCAGGTGTGGCTGCGCCTACAGCCTCTGGCGATGGACCTCCGTTCCCGGCCGAAATGAACGTGCCGGGAATGAGCTCGTGGAGAAATTCAATAGTGAATGCCTCGCCGATCCCGATGAGGCTGACGTCGATGTCGGTGTGAGTCCAGTCCCACTGCCCCGTCTCGTCAAAGATGATGTCGCGGGTGACATACAAGCGACGACCGACTGGATCGTAGGTCCTGTAAGCCTTGGACCCTGCCTCGTAGCCAACAAACACCATTTGCTTGCTCCGATCATCAAGTTTCTTCAAATTTGGCTGCACCATCTTCACATGAGCAATGCAACCGAAAGTACGTAAGAAACTTATATCGGGGCGCTTATCATGCCATGCCTCATATGGCATATTTCCCTTCACTGTGGCATTGGCGCCATGTTTAGCAGGTACACCGCCGTAGTCACCGCCTTGCCCCAAAATACCGCCGGCATGCTCTTCGCCTTGAGCAAGCTTCGGGCCATAGCTACCACAGTCTGGTTCCGGCGCTCGACGATACCGTTTTGCTGAGGCGAGTAAGGCGCAGTGAGGTGGCGCTTGATGCCGTGGCGCTCGCAGTAGTCATTGAAATCGTTCGACGTGAACTCGCCGCCACGGTCTGTGCGTAGTATAAGAAGCTTGCACTTTGACTCGACCTCCGTCGCAACCTGAATGCGTTTGATCGCCTTGCTCGCCTCGTCCTTGGATCTAAGCAGCTTGATCCACATGAACCTGTTGTAGTCGTCGACGAGGAGAAGGAAGTAGCGCTTCCCGCCAGGTGTCACTGGCGAGATGGAACCACACAAGTCCGCGTGCACCAAGTCGAGAGGGTCGGTGGCGCGATAGTTGGCGTACCAGGGAAATGAAGTGCATCGCTGCTTCCCGGCCAGACAGCTGTCGCACAACTGATCGACATGATCAATGTGCGGAAGGCCGTCCACCATTTTTTTCCTGCTCAGGCGACGAAGGGCGTCGAAGTGTAGATGGCCGTAGCGCGCATGCCAGTGCCACGCCATGTCCGAGCACTGTGCCGCGAGGCATACCGGCTGTGTTATCCGCAATGGAAGGATATATAGACGATTTGAGGTGCGTGATACCTTAGCAAGGAGGCGGCGCTGTTTGTCGCGGATTCAAAGCATTCCATCCTCGATTAGCATGGAGCAGCCGATTTCGTCCAATTGCCCGATGCTGACGATGTTGCTACGCAACCGGGGAATGTAGTAGACGTTGGTGAGGGCTCGATGTTCTCTTCCTTAGCCCATGAACACCACCGTGCCCCGGCCTTGGATGTCAACGACGGAGCCGTCACCAAATTTGACGCTGCCCCGCACGCCGGTGTCGAGCTCGGAGAAGACTGCCCGCTCGCCCGTCATGTGGTTAGATGCTCCCTTGTCGCAGTACCAGGTCACATTGTCGGTGTCCTCCCGCTCCCCAAGCTTTACCATGGTGCACTCCTCGTTGAGCATCACCTGCTCGGTCACCTCGGCGTGGGTGTCAAGCGTCTCGGCGATTGTGCACATCTGCGCCATCAGAAGCGCCGGTTCGTCCTCCTCTACCTGCGCCAAAAGGGCCTCGTCCTTCTTCTTCTTGCGGCATTCACGAGCCCAGTGGCCCAGTTTTTCGCAATAATGGCACTTTTCGTCGCGAGTTGCACCGGAGCCGCTCCTTTCGCCGCTCGGCTTGGGATCGCGCGCTCCCGAGTCCCTCTTTGGAATGCGCCACTTTTTCTTCTGGCCGTCGTTTTCGGCGCCCCTGCTGGACGAGCCGCCTCTCTGTTGTTTCTTGCGAGCAGCCCACTCCTCCTCTGTAAGCAGTAACTTACCGCCCGAGGTGTTGCCACTCTCGATCTCGTCCCTGATCTTCGCTGCTTTAAGCCTCCCCGTTAGATCCTCAATGGTGAGCATATCGAGATCCAAAAGGGTCTGGATAGCCAGGGCGATCTGGCTGTACTTCTTGGGAACCGCCGCCAGCATCTTGAGGACGAGCTTGTCCTCGGAGATCATGTCCCCGAGTGCGGCGAGAGCGCTCGACAGAGTAGTGAGACGCATGGCGAAGGAGTCCACGCCCTCACCGTCCCAGAATGCCAGCTGTTCGTACTGTTTGCGCAGCGACTGCGCCTTCGCTTTCTTGACCCGATTGCTGTCGACGTGCACCGTCTTCAAAGACTGACATGCCTCCCGCATCGTCGCCTTGATCACGATCATCGCTGGCGGGACAGAACGTAGGAGAGTCTCCATCTCTTTCCTATCCAGCTCCCGCTCCATCGTTCCGGTGTGCACCGCCGCCCAGAGACCTCTTGCCTCCAGCATACACTATATCACCAGGGCCCATTCGTCGTAGTTTGCACACGTGAGTTGCGGATACTGCGTCCTGCCGAACTCCTGAAACACCTTCGGGATCACCAGGGTGCCTGCCACGCTCGGGCCGCTCGCTGGACTAGACGCCGACACTGATGAAGGTGTGAGTGGATTTTCGTCCGCAGCAGACGACATGGCTCTGATACCACTTGATAGTCTCAGTGCAAACTACGTAAAAGAATGTGACAGGAAGATGAACCAGCACACAAAGGGAGAGAGGATTTTATTAGCTCTTTACTTTTGTTTCTACATTTATTTATTTGCTTTTATAAGCATAACAAAGCATAACCACATTTCCTACGAACATGGATAGCCAAGTGTTCCCCTTAAGAATTGGTCACCCCTTGAGAATAGGTCTACTAACAGGTGCACTAAGTTTAAACAATATATCTCACCTCGCCCTCACTCGCACCGGCAACCCTCCCTTCATCCTCAGCGTCAGCGAGACCACCTGCTCCGGCCGCTTCTTCCCGTCGACGACGTCGACCGTGAACCTCTCCAGCACGCACGCCGCGGCCGACTTCATCTGAATGTACGCCATCTCCTTCCCCAGACACATCCTCAGTCCCCCGTGGAACGCCGTGAACTTGAACGGGCTCACGGGCACGAACGTCCCTCCGTCGTCCAGCCACCTCTCCGGCCTGTACTCCTGGCAGTCCTCTCCCCATATGCTCTCCATCCTCCCCATCGCGTATGACAGGTACGACATGAACCACCCCTTCTTGATCTCGGTCCCGTCCGGCAGCACCTCGTCCGCCTGGCACGTCGTCGTGTTGATCGGGACCGGAGGGTACAGCCTCATCGACTCCGTGATCGCGGCATGCAGATATTCCATCTCCCTCAACTCCTCCAACTCAAATGCAGGGTTGGCCCGAAGGATTGGGTTGTTCAACCCGGAACTTATTTTGGTTGTTCCTTGATCCTTATAAGTTGGGCCTGAGAGGTCATCTGCGATTCCGACCTCTTGCATTGTCCTAAGCAGAGAAGGGTTGTCCGAGCCCAAAGCCTTGTCGAATTTATCCTTGGACAGGCTCTGCTTAGATCTACTAGTTTCATAATTCAATTTAGCCCGTCGCCGTCGCACCGATGTTATCTCTTCTAGTATCTTGCGTTCGACGTCGGGCCTCGACGAGACGAGCCAGAAGAACCACGACAGCGCGGACGACGTCGTCTCCCTCCCCGCGAGCAGGAAGCTGATCACGATGTCGCGCAGGAGCTCCTCCGGGTATTCCCTGCGGGCGATGAACCGCGACAGGAGATCGTCGGCGTGAGTAGTAGTCTCTTCTAGTAACCTCGACCGGATGATCCGCGTCGCGAAGCCGTGCACGACGGCTATCGACTCCTCGAGCCGCCTCTCCGGTCCGACGCCCAGCATCTTCTCGATCCTCCAGAAGTACGGCACAGCGTATCGGAACCTCCCGGCGCTCAGGTCTGCTGCATCCCTGAATGCGGCGGCAAACTCTGGCAGTAGAGCATCGCCTGCAGCTTCCTGCAGGCAAGCCGGGTCCTCGCCGAACGCGACCTTGCATACGTTGTCGAAAGCGTAGCGCTCGAGAAGATCCTGCATGCAGGCAAGGGCAGAACCAGAAAATTCAAACATGGGTAAACTGGAGTGTACTAGTTGTGTACTAACTCACATAATAAAACCAAAAATATATATATATATGAAGAAAATTGAAAAAGCTGTTTGGCATGTGCGCGTGCACGGCCCCAGTGTAGGCACGCCCTTGCCTGCAGGTCTACGAGCTCTCCGGCGGCGGCGGCCTTCCTGAGCAGGGGGAGGAGCCTGGCGGCCGTCTCGTGCTGCACGCTGCGGACGACGTGGCTTCGGAGGGAGCGGGTGGTGAACTCGAAGCTGGCGGTCTTGCGCTGGGCCTTCCAGAGGTGGCCGTCGGAGTTGAAGATGCCGGCGCCGAGGAAGTCGCGGAGGTGGGCCTTGAAGCGGGCGCCTTTGGGGTAGTTTTCGAAGTTGGTCCTGAGCATGTGCTCGACGTTGGCCGGGTTGGCGGTGATGACGCCCCGGAGGTTGCCGAGGCGGCGGAAGGCGACGGTGTTGGCGGGGGCGGCTGCCAGGACCTCGCTCATCCAGTCGTAGAAGCGGCCGCGGTGCTTCAGGAACTGCGGGAGGACGCCGATGACCGGGTAGGAGACGAGCACTGCTTTCGTTTGATCATTGTAATGCTGCTTGGTTCTCCAGAGCAAACATAGAGAGACGAAGACTACTACTACTACTACTAGTAGTAGTAGTAATAGGGATTGTTGGTCGTCCATTGCTAGCTATGTGTAGTCACTCAGTCAAGATATATAGAGCGAGCGAGCTAGCTAGCTGGTTTCTCTTAATAGCAGTCAACTGAAGGAAATTGAAAGTTGATTTGTCCAGCGTCGCTGTTTCTTATGTGTCCAGGGAAGATGTTGAGGAATATACTTTAGTTGGAACCATTAAACAATATTAGTTAGAACCAATGAGCCGTTGGACCAGATCAAAGTTTTTTTTTTTTTTTTTTTTTTTTTTTTTTTTTTTTTTTTTTTTTCAAGAGTACGTATTTGAACAATAGTTCCCAGTAAGAAGATAGTAATGATATTTGTAGATTCAAAATTTTTTTTTTAATATTTTTTTTTTATGTAATAACCAACGTAATATGTTAAATAATATTATGTGACTTCTAACATTATATCTAATATGATAAATTTTAAATATAAAAATTAATTATTCAAAAATATTTAATATTAAATTAATGTTAATTGTAATGTTAATATTAATATTAATATTAATATTAATATTAATATTAACTTTAATTTTAATTTTAATTTTAATTTTAATTTTAGAATGTGTCATATCAGCTGTCACATTAATACTCATGTCAGCTGTCACGTAAGAAAAAAATATTAAAAAAATAATCTAAAAATACAAATTTAAATAATATTATTCTTAAAATAAAAAACAAGAGAAGAAGAAAAGAAAGGGCACTGAAATGTTCGTCACGCTCGATTAGGTTCCACTAGAACTAATGGACCGGCTGGAACATGTTTCCAAAAAATATCACAACATGCCATCTATATGAGTTGCAATTTTTCATTTATATAAAATAATAAATTATATTGAAATATATATTTGGAAATTATTTTGAAGTTTACCCCAACGTAGTTGGTATAGAATCGTATTTCTACAGCAAGTACTCTTGTTGTTTCTTATGCGAGATCCTGGGAAGATGTTGAGGAATATTCTTGTGACAGACTAAACACAACCAAAGGCCAACCAACATCAATCAAAACTGAACAATTTTTATTCGGTAAAACCAACCGGAGAATCGAAAAAAAAAAAAAAAGACTATGCTATGACTACAACCAAATGTCTACAATTCTCGGCAACGTGATGCTGACGTAGCGATCATGTGGCGGTCGTCCACTGGAAGAAAAGAGAGAGATGGCCATCTGGTGGTCGTCCGACGACAGAAATGTCCTATAACAGTCGTCGGTTGGAGGGAAGAATGTGACCGGTGTGGCCCACATAGCAGGAGAGAGAGAGAGAGGGTTGTAAGAAGGTTGTAAGCAATTGGTAGTAGACTTAGCATTATTGGGAAAAAAAATTGAATTGCACCACATTTTATTAGTCATATTTCAAGGTGCACCATAATAGTTTACCATAATGTACGAACCCCCCTCCCCCCCCCCTCCTCCCCCACATTTCGCGGTTTTCTTCACTGAGCGATGGTCAACGCGATTGACCAAATTTTTCGGAGAAAAATACGCCTGGTCCCCTTATCTCTTCTCCACCCCTCTTTCTCCGGTCGACCAACGGCAGCGATGGAGTGCGCGCGGGGGAGTTAGGGGGAGCGCGACCAGTGTGGGGGAGGGCAAGGGAGAGCGGGGTAGTGCGGGGGCGGAGGGGGACAGTTATAATGTCCTGCTCCGCATTGGCATTATGTACAAGAGATCGGTTTGCTGACTCAAAAAGGAAACATTCTTGAAGTGCTCCTCGTTGAACCAGAAGATGACTGATCTAGGTGAGTGGACAGAACTCCATTCTCTGGTTCTTGCACGCCTTAATAATGAATCTGAGTTTTTGAAATGCTTGTTTACTTAATAAGATAATGTTCGCATTAAGAATGGTAGAACAAGAACCTGCCTGCCTAATAAGAGAACTAATATGCTTGCATAAAAAGAGATAGAAACATTGTCATGCTAAGTATAAAAATGAATGTTGCATGCTGGTTACACTGACACCGCTATCCAACGAACCGCTGTCATGCTAATAAACAAGAGTAAAAGAATGTTCATATGTTTCCATCGTATGCTAAACAAGAGTAGAACTGCATGCTTAGCTAAAAGAGATAGAAGAATCGTGCCATGTTTTGTTTGTCATTAATGCTTGAAAGATAGAACTGTTTGAATAACTTGTATTGTATGCTATTGAACATATTGATTGATTGAAAGAAAGAAGATTGAACCTATCGAAATGATTGAACCTATCGAATTGATTGAAAGAAGAGAATTAAGAGCTCTGGCTCTATCGCTTGATTGAATGTTTGCTTGTTCATGGACATGTGCATCATATAGTCTTTATCTGATAGAATTGTATTCATGCATTGGTCTGACAACTTGTGCACAAGGTATCGAGTCTCTCGAACGGTCCTGGGGCACTGGAAACCGTTCATCCTGGGAGAGACTAATCGAAATCCTTGAGGCTTGAAATCCTCGCGATTAGTGGGGTGTGGCTTTTAGTGTAGTGCTGAACCATGAGTCTCAGCTGCTATTTTGAGCGTATTTTAGTGCATAGCAACCATGTGTCTCAGCAGTTATTAGCCGATCCGTCATTAGTTAGTCTGGACTTGTAGTTCTAGCTGCTATTCATGGGTTTTACCGTGGACCATCATATAGTTAGGGTGCATGCTAAGCTAGCCTTCTTGCATACATAACTGTTTGATACAGAGACGGGCATGGAATAGAACATATGTACTTATATGCAAATGTTGCTAACTTGTATGTCTGCTGCAGGGATAACCGTTCAGCAAGGGGTAAGAATCACTATATAAGTGATATGTTGTTTTGCATATTGTCTTGCATCGCACCTAAACTTGCATGCTTGCTTGAATATGATGATCGCCTTGAATATTATAAAAATGATAGTCCACTAGATATTGCATTGTCCCTAGAGTCTTTGAGTATAGCTCACGAGACACGCTGTGCACACCCTGATTGTATAAGAATCGGCACATCGTGCTTGAACTGCTTACCTTGTATGATTGGTTGTATTGAACTGAACTATGTTTTCAAAGATGTTTTCAAAAAGAAGTAATATGACTCTACTCCTAACCTAGGTAAAACTAGAAAGACCACTAGTAATGTAATATTTTATCATATGATTACTTAGTGTTGGTTTTAGTGAATGTTGCTTTTTTCGTTGATTTTATACTCACCAGTACTTTCTCCAAAGTGCTGACCCACCAACAGTTTGCATGTTTGCAGGTGTTGGATTCTCTTGTACATAATGACAATGCGGAGCAGGATATTATAACTATCCCCCTCCGCCCCCACACTACCCCGCTCTCCCCCGCGCTCCCTTGCCCTCCCCCACACTGGTCGCGCTCCCCCTAACTCCCCCGCGCGCACTCCATCGCTGCCGCTGGTCAACCGGAGAAAGAGGGGTGGAGAAGAGATAAGGGGACCAGGCGTATTTTTCTCCGAAAAATTTGGTCAATCGCGTTGACCATCGCTCAGTGACGAAAACCGCGAAATGTGGGGGAGGAGGGGGGGTTCGTACATTATGGTAAACTATTAGGGTGCACCTTGAAATATGACCAATAAAATGTGGTGCAATTCAAATTTTTTTTCCAATAATGCTAAGTCTACTACCAAATGCTTACAACCTTCTTACAACCCTCTGTCTGGGGGAGTGGGGGATTGGGTGAGCGGGGGCGTGGGGGAGGGGGGCTGCGTCGTGGTGGAGCAGAGACGGTAGTGGTGATGATGGTGGTTGTGGTGGTGGTAATGGCAGAGGGCTCAACGGAAGATGGGGGCTGAGCAGGGCGGGGGAGACGGAGGTTGTTGGCAGCTTGGGATGAAGACGGAGGTAATTTGGTCCAAAAAATTGGATCAACCCAGTTGACCGTCAATGTTTGACGGAATCTATAAAATATGAAGGATGACTTACACTATAATAAAATACTAGGGTACAACATGAAATATGATAAGGTGCAACTCAAAATTTTAATAAAAAAATAAATTCACCGGTCGCTTTTAGAGGATTGCAAACAGTGCAGCATATTCTCCAAGCTGCGACCATTTTTTTTTTAATAATGCATCTTTTTGCACTCTTCTCGGACGTCGTGTTAATTTAGACATGAAGCAAATAACTATAGTGCTCTGTTTGATCCGTCTATGTGGCTATTTTGTTGGTTGCAAAGTACGGAATTTTTTTTTTTGGATAATTGCTAAAGGTACACAATAATTTACTCTGTACAGTTCAATTTTTTTTTATTTAATTTAAAAGTTTGTCACTTATAAAAATTATTTAGAACTGTCAACTAATTTGTATATCATCTTTAGGACTGTCAAAAATTTTGACTGTCCTTTCAATATATAGGACTGTCTCCATCTAATAGATAAGAGTGTCAAATTTTTTGACAATATGTTATCTTTAGGACTTTCAAAAAAATTCACAGTCATTCGAATGGATAGGACTGTCAAAACTTGTAACATTCCTAAAGATAGCAGCAGGGTCAGCCTTGGGGTAAGCCTAACAAGACTTCGAACTTGGGCAACCCCCCTCCGTAGGACAACACCCAGTTCATTTGGTTTTCTTAGGACCGGTCACAACTTAAACCTATATCTTTTCAATAGTGATGAAAAGCAACCAAAATTAGTTCTGGCAGAGGCAACCAAACTCTTTGGACCGGCCCTAGATAGCAGCTCCGGTTCGAGATCCTCGAGGCCATCACCGCCCTCCCCAACGGCAACATCACCCCCTACCTCCCCCTCCGCGGTACCATCATCGCGACCGGGGACCTCGTGCTGGACCATGTCGTGGAACATTGACTCGGCGAAGCGGCACAACGAGACGAGCGCATCCATGACGGTGGTGTATCAGTGGAGGCTCGACGGGACGTCGGATCAGAGCATCTCGCAAAAGAGGCGGATGGCCTCGTTGGGGCGGTCGGAGCGGAGGGATTACTTCATGAGGGAGTTCCAGTGAAATGGATCGAGCGGGAGAGGACGGGGTTGGATTTAGAGTTAGGATTTTGTTTAGGAAACTTTTGGGAGATCTGGAGAAATCGGGAGGGAGGTCCTCGTCGGCGGAGGAGGAGGAGGAGGTGTGGTTGCAGAGGTGGCAGAGGTGGAGGAAGGCGATAAAAAAACCTAGGATTTTGGCTGCAATTCTGACGATCGTCGAGAATGGGAACTAAACGGCGGTTGAAGACATCTGAGGAGAGATGTCTGGTCCAGCCCTTCTATTCTTCTCTCTCATGTTTGGGTTTGGAGGGTTTGTGGGAGGGGGGGGGGGGAGGGTAGCCCCTAGTAAATTTTTGGTTATTCTGAGTAAAAGTTGCTACAGACTGGACTAGCACCAAGTAATGAGTTATCCTGAGTAACTTTTGTAGTGCCTTTAGTAATTATCTTTCTCTGTGTGATTAAAATAAAATAAGTATATTTTAAATTTTATGTTAGTTTTTGTCTACTAAACGTGACTTTTAATATTTGGACAGATGATATTTTATAACTTAGAAGTAGTCAAATTCACACTTCTAGTATTTAGATGACCGTGGAAGTGATATTTTATAACTTTTAATTTAAATATTAATAATTGATAACACCAAAATAAGAATTAATTTACTTTCTTGATTATAACTAAATATTTAACTTAAATATTAAGAATTTATTGTTTAAATAATTATTTCACCATTTTAATTAAATTAATTATTTACTTACTTATTATTTAATTAATTTCCCATAGTAATTAATAATAAAAATACTAATTATTTAATTATTATCGATACTAATTATTTAAATTAATAATATTATCATTAGTTCATATTTATCAATAGTTATCCCCCCCCCCTCTCTCTCTCTCCATATATATATATATATATATATATATATATATATATATATATATATATATATATATTTTTTTTTTTTTTTCTTTTTCCAAAAGTAGCAGAGAAGTGGAGGTAGAGGAAGTTACAGACGCCGCCTCCACCTCCTGTCGTCGGAGGTTCTGCCGTCTCCTCTCATTTCTGTCTCTTCCACTTCCTCTTCTCTCTGTGTCCTCCACCTCATCTCCGACGCCTCCAACGCCTCCGATAAGCACCTGCCTCCTCTTCTCCTCCACCTCCTCTCCGGCGAGGACGCGGCAACAATAGATCCATGAAGTCTGATGCCTTTGTCGTGTTGGAAATCAAGTCTGTTGAAGGGGCAGAGTTCGGTCCGAACTCGGTGTGGTGTTCCAGAACCTTCGAACCGAACTCGGTCTGAGTTCGGTGTCGGCGGCGGCTGCTCGGGTTTTGAAATTTTTATGTTATATTTTGGACCGTTGGATGCTAGTGGACGGATGAATCTTATGGTTGGCTATTTTTAGGGTTTCCAAACCCTAAAATAGGTTTTTCATCCTACAAATATGGAGGAGGGTGGAGGCACAAAGTAGAAGCACAAGTTGAAGATTCGGGGTGCTCGTGTCACGCCCCAGTCCCAAAATATACAGGACTAGAAATACGTAACACGTCCAGCCGTATGTATATGAACTCCAATATATGAAAAACGCATGCATACGTACGACGTTCATGAACATCCAATCCACCAGTGGTAATATACTGTCACAACAAGTCATACACAATCTATATCTCATCCACAGCCAAATTAATCAGTAGTAATAAAGAGCTGAATAATACTGAATGTCCAAAATGAGTATCAAGTCTGATAGTCAGGTGAAAACAAATCCACTACAAAATGACTATACTGAAGTAGCAACATAACTAAACAGTGGTACTAAAATTACAAGTACTCTGAGGGTAAGGCCTCCTCAGCCAGGTACATAGTGTCGGGTCCAGGTCCATACTCCTGTAGGTACTCCTGCTCGTCCATATCTGGAAAGGGACCAGGTCCTTAGTGGAACGTAACAAGATACATATAAACATGCCAATAAGTACTGAAATATAAACATCAACTGGGTCACCTAACCGTCTATGTGAATGCAGTTTGAGAACAACTTTCCAACCTATGGGCTATCTGGCCATAAATGGGATTGACATGATTTTTTCGGAGAATCAGAGGCCTGCAAAGCATGTCGTCTTTTGAATGACAGAGGCCGCCAAGTAGCATAGGGGTTATCTCGCGTATCTCCAGTAGAGCGTACGGGTTACATATAAGGAAAGTACAAAGGAGTCCAAATATCTTACTTGTTGTTCTCCCTATCCCATGCTCTAAGCATGCCATGTCCATGACACGATAAAACCTCTAAATAACTGCCAGGTCTACTAGCATACAAAGTTTCTATCAGCAGTTATCCCTATCGCACGGCCCATACGTACAGGAGGCCAGACCTGTCACGCAGTCCGGGATCTATACGAGACTCACAACTTGTGTAATAACTGAGTTCTGACCAATGATGCATGATAATGGGTAGTCTCATAAAATAGGTCTAATATAAATACACAACTAAAAGAGAATGAGAGCATCATGAGGAATGTAAATAGCAGTACAATAGCAATGTATACTTTCCGAGCAAAAGTTCTGGATAGTGCATATCCAAACAGTATTTTAGTTGGAGAAGTGAGGTTTTAGGGCTTGGGGTGCATTGCATGGATATATATAGAGAATAAGAGACGGTGGAGGAAACTTAGTGTTTAAGAAACTAAAACTACTGTCCCTGCTGTTTTCTTTCTTTTCATTGGTTTTGGTTTCTGTTGAGGGTTATTTAGTAATAGTGTTTAAGGAGTGGTGTAATGAGAAACTTACACGTGTAGGTCAGAAAAGCAAAGCAAAGTTGAGTTTTGCTTCTGTTGTTGATATTTTCTAAAGGGTGTAGTTTTACGCATGGTGAAAGGATTTTACGCAGGGGTTGGTATTATGCATAAAGAAAGGAATTAGGCGGGCTGGGTTTACGCGCAGTGAAAAAGAGAGTTTACGCGGGGTGGTTTTGCTACTGTTGTTGTTATAGTTACGCGCGGAGAAGGGAGGCCAAGTTTTACACGACTGTTGCTGCTATTGTGGATTTTACGCAGGGAAGTAGTATACGCGGGTTCGGGTTTTGGGTTAGCACCAATAGAAAATTCTATTTTCTTTTTCTTATTAATAATATACATATTTATACATAAAAAATTCTAAAAATTATATTGGTGCTACGGTTTAAACTGGCAACTATCCAAAGGGTTTCCTACATAAAATAATTTAGGAAAAATTTATAATGGCTCCATGAAATCCTCTAGATGCACAAAACGCTTTAAAATGTATCTCCTCTATTTAGCTCATAACTATTTAAATAAATAAAATAGGGTTTTCAGGATTAGGGATCTTACATTCTACCCAATTTATAAAAAATTTGTCCTCGAAATTAAAACTAAGTTACTGTAGAAAGTCAAGGATGGTGTAAGATATAACTTAATCAAAGTAAATTTATACCTTGGTCTGTAAATAGGTCCAGAAAATGTTCGCGCATGTCATCCTCGCGTTCCCAAGTAGATTCTCCTGGCATGCTATGCTTCCATGCTATGCGGACCAAGGAAATAGACTGGTTCCTCAATACTTTCTCTCGATGATCAAGGATTTCCACAGGTTGCTCTTGATATGACAAGCTTGGCCCAATGGTGATTTTCGAACGGTCGAGAATATGACTGCTGTCTGCCATATATCGCCTGAACTGCGACACATGGAATACGTCATATACTCCTTCAAGTGAAAGTGGTAGCGCAAGTCGATAAGCCACTTCTCCCACTCTCTCTAGCACGTCAAATGGTCCAATATACCTTGGACTTAACTTGCTGCTCCCTCCGAATCGGATAGTGCCTCTGGTAGGTGATATCCTTAAGAAGACATGATCGCTCTCTTTGAACTCCAAGGGACGACGATGAAGGTCTACCCACTGCTTCTGTCTGTCTTGCGCTGCTTGCAAGTGTCTTTGTATCTTCTTAACTGTCTCAACGGTGTTGACCACTAACTCTGGTCCCAAAATTTGACGTTCTCCTACGTCACCCCAACATACAGGAGATCTACAATTTCTTCCATACAATGCTTCAAACGGAGCCATCTGGATGCTTGCCTGATAGCTATTATTGTAAAAAATTCCACAAGATGTAGATGGTCCTCCCAGGATCCTCCAAAGTCTAATATACAAGCCCTTAACATATCCTCCGATGTCTGAATTATACGCTCTGATTGCCCATCTGTTTGCGGGTGATAAGATGTGCTGAACTTTATACGAGTTCCAAGGCTCTCTTGCATGCTCTTCCAAAAGTGTGATCTAAAGCACGAATCCCTGTCTGATACAATGCTTACTGGTATGCCATGCAGTCTCACGATCTGCCTCATATATAAGTCGGCCAAAGCTTCTGTAGTTTGGCCAACTCTAAAAGGCAAGAAATGGGTTGACTTGGTGAGTCGGTCCACTATTACCCATACTGCATCTCTTCCACTTGGACTCTTGGGAAAACCTGTGACGAAGTCCTTAGTGATGTGCTCCCACTTCCATTCTGGAATCGGGAGTGGTTGTAATAACCCTGCTATTCTTTGGTGTTCCGCTTTTACTTGTTGACATACCAAACATTTAGCTACAAAGCGAGCTATCTCTCTTTTTATTCCATGCCACCAGAAGTGCTGTCGTAAATCCTGATACATCTTGGTTCCTCCAAGATGAATATAATATATTGAACTGTGAGCTTCTGTCATCAGCTCCTGTCAAATTTCTCTATTTGGAACATAAAGACGATTACCACATCGTAATATCCCGTCATCATGAATGCACAATCCGGTCTGCTCTGCGGCCTCTGTTCTTTCCTTTAATCTTCTGAATCTGGCGTCTGTAGGCAATATTGCCTTGATTCTTTCTACTAGTGATGGTTGTACTTGTAAATTGGTTAGTGTCCCGTCTGTTTCGGGCAAAATTACTTCAATGCTAAGACCTTGCAAGTCCTTTAATAATTCTCTCTGTGCTGTTAGGAAATAAGCTGCTGTTTTCGGCTTAACGCGTCTGCTACAACGTTAGCCTTGCCGGGGTGATAATGTAACTCTATATCGAAATCTTTTATCAACTCGAGCCATCTACGTTGCCTCATATTTAACTCCTTCTGTGTGAAGACATACTTGAGGCTTTTATGGTCAGTATAGATTTTCACTCGTTCCCCATATAAGTAATGTCTCCATAACTTTAGAGTAAATACAACAGCAACAAGTTCCAAGTCATGAGTTGGATAATTCTTTTCATGTACTCGTAACTGCCTAGATGCATATGCAATCACCTTGCCATGCTGCATCAATACGCATCCCAAGCCTTTCCCTGATGCGTCACTGTAGATCACATAGCCTCCTGATCCTGATGGAATAGTCAATACTGGTGCTGTAGTCAGTCGCTTCTTCAACTCCTCGAAAGCGGCTTGATATTCGTTGGTCCATATGAACTCTTGATCCTTGCAAGTCAACCGAGTCATAGGTGTTGCTATCCTTGAGAAATTTTCCACAAACCATCGGTAATATCCTGCAAGTCCAAGGAAACTTCTCACTTCTGCTGCTGATTTAGGAACAGGCCATGTCCCGACTGCCGAGATCTTTTCTGGATCAACAGAAATACCATCTCCTGTAATAACATATTCAAGAAATAAAACTCTGTCCAAGAAGAACTCATATTTATTGAGTTTTGCATATAACTGCTCTCTCCTCAAGGTCTCTAGAATATTCCGTAGGTGTTTCTCGTGCTCCTCGTGGCTTTTTGAATAGACAAGTATATCATCTATGAAGACGACCACGAACTGGTCCAAATACTGATGGAAGAATCGATTCATTAAGTCCATAAAGATGGCTGGAGCATTGGTCAATCCAAATGGCATGACCAAAAACTCGTAGTGCCCATATCTTGTCTGGAATACGGTCTTCGGGATGTCCTCCTTTCGTACCTTCACCTGGTGATATCCTGATATCCTGATCTCAAATCTATCTTTGAGAACACCTTGGCTCCATTGAGTTGATCAAATAAGTCATCAATACGTGGTTGTGGATATTTATTCTTCACTGTTACTGCATTCAAGGCTCTATAGTCAATGCACATACGCACTGACCCATCCTTCTTTGGTACAAACAACACTGGTGCTCCCCAGGGTGATGCACTTGGTCGGATGAAACCTTTTTCTTCTAGTTCTTTCAACTGTGTCTTTAGCTCATCCATCTCCTTCTTCGCCAGTCTATAAACATGTGATGCTATGGGTGCTGCTCCTGGTGTCAATTCAATTGAGAATTCTACATCTCTATTTGGGGGGGTAGGCCTGGTAATTCTTCTGGGAAAACGTCTGGGAATTCTAAAATAATGGGATGATAGACAACATCGTCCATTGCGAGCTGCATACCATCAAAGATTTTTGTGGATCTTTGTGCAAACTCAAGTTCAGGCTGGCCGGGTACCTTAAAAAGAATGCTTCCTCCAAAGCAATCGAAGAAAGCATGATACTTGCTCAGCCAATCCATCCCAAGTACAATATCAAAAGTTGGCATGGGAAGGACTAAGGGTCGAGTATTCATTTCTCTACCATGTATCACTATAGGACATGATCTACAAATTCTACTAACAGGTACGACTCCTCCTCCGATAAGAATTCTAATACAACTAGGTAAAGGTGTGAAGGCAATGTTGTGTTTGGCAATAAAACTAGATGATATGAATGAGTGGGTGGCTCCCGTATCAAACAATATCACAACAGAAAAAGTAAAAACAAGAGTGATACCTGCTATGACATCAATCTCCTGATCCAGGTTATCCACTTCTATTGCAAAAGCTTGTCCGTTCCTCTATGGTTGTCCCTGTCTGGCCCTCATGAATTGATCCTCCTGGGCAGGTAGCGGTGGTCCTCGCTAAAATCCTCCTGCTGCCGGAGGTCGAGGTGCTCCTTGTCTTATCAATTGCGGAGCTGGCTTTGGTGCTAGAAGTGCTAACCTCTGTGCTGGCGGTAGAAGTGTTGATGTTTGTTGCATAGGACAGTCTTTCAACATATGCTGTCCGGAACCACATCTCAAACATTATCCTAGGCGAGATCGACATTCCCTCATAATATGTTCGCGTTTCCCACAATAATTGCAGTGGGGCTTCTCTGGGACCTGGTACAGTCCTGTTCTGTGCTGGTACTGTTGTTGCTAAGCTAGAGGACGTCTGATAGGTCCTCCTTGTTGTGTCCTTGTCGGTCCTGTATATATCCTTGCTGGTCCTTGTTGCGTCCCCAGCTGAACTCCTTTTCCTAGGCTGATGGTTTCTTGCAATCTGGCTTCTGTCAGTACCTCGGCATAAGAGACGCGGGACTGGGTGCTAGTGTAGTGTTGTAGCTCCTGAGTCAGTCCGCGGTGAAACCTCTTAGCTCTGGCCAAGTCATCCGGTATCAGGGCAGTGCCATATTTGCTAAGGCGACTAAACTCAGCATCGTACTCGTCAACTGCTCTGTTCCCCTGCTCTAGGTGGATAAACTGATCGTACAATGCATCTCTGATGGTGTCCGGAAAGTACTTCCTTTCGAAGCACTCCAGGAACTGCTCCCATGTCTGGTACGTACCCAGCTGGCGTTCCATGGATTCCCACCAGTGGTGAGCATTACCATCTAGGAGTGTCCTTACACCCGTCATCCATAAGTCTGCAGGTAGCTGTGATGCCTCTAATAACTTCCGAGTGTGAGTGATCCAGTTGATAGTTTCCTCTGGGCTCTCAATACCTTAGTACGGCCTTGGACCCATTTGTATAAAGTCCTTTACTGAACCGACTCTAACTGGAGCTAGTGCTTGAGTTGGTACAGTAGTCTTTGCAGCCATCCTTTCAAGTGCTGCTAGGAACTCTTGTCTCTGTTCTGCTGCTTGCTGTCTCTGTTCCTGTATCATTATCTGAAAGAATTGGAACAGTTATGCCTGGCCATCCTACGGTGTTGATGAGGCTGGAAGGTTCCCATTAGGTAGAATGGGAAGATCAGATGGAACTGGATTGTGAATCTGTCCATCTGGCCCCGGAAGTCTAGGAGTGGTTGAGGTCCCTCCTTGAGTCTGATCATTGACTCCAGGAGTTGTGTCATCATTGTTGATAGTACATCCCTTCTGTATATTCATCTTTCTACAGGTGATGTATACCACGATTTAGAAGAGGTACAGGATGCAAACATTAAAGAAGGTGTAGTAGCATGAAATACGCTGAGGAATTTGCCCGCGGAAAACATAGATTCAAAACTGTCAGCGTAAATCATGGTTTTAGAATTATCCGCGCAAGGCAGAGAATCAAAGAAGTTTGGCGTATGGCTCTTGGAAAAGTCTGCGTAAAAGTCTGTCCGCGTAAATCTGTATTAAAGCTCTACGCGAAAAAAGATCGGTTGTGTAAAGTTATGCTGTGTAAAGTCTGCACGGAAAATTTACCCGTGGGTAAAATCTGTATAAAAATTGTCTACGTAAAGTATAGCATACCTTGCAGCGTAAAGTTGTACGAGTAACTCTTCGTATTTTTTCGGATGAGTTTGTCAGTCAAATCAGTTAATCTGATATCTGACAAAAGTACCATACGATGATCGAGAGGGCGGCTATGATGATGATTTGCATAGAGACTCAGGTTGTCGTTTAGTGACAGAAGTCGTTTTTCGCATCTATAAGGAAGGAAATGGGTCTTCGAAAATACGCTGCCTATAGTAATGAGTTTTACGCTCAGGAAAGGACAAAATTAAGATGCTAAGTCAAAAAGTTGTTTCTTGCACAGGGCTCGAGGCATATCTCTGCATTTAATGCATGAGATTTGGTTTTACTTGGTCATGGCTGGGAAGCTAAGTCTGTGATAAATACGCATTATATTATACACTTTACGCCTAATCGGGCTATTCTACACTATTTTTAACTATTATTCATAATTTCTCAAGTTTACGCTGGGGTGTTTGTATGATTTGTCATACGCAGGATTAGGAAGACTAAGGGAATGTGGGTAGCAGTTTGTCATAACCGCAGCGTAACGTTGGCAATCTTCTTTATATCTTGGCTTTTTATGCCAACTAGGTGGTTTGTTTGGTCTTTACGCCAACAACAGTCACCTTGTTTGATCTCTAAAAATAGAGATCCCTGGTCACAGCGTAAAGGGTTTCTGGCATAAACTCAGGTTGTCCAAATATAGGGTGTTTGGAAGGAGGAATGAGGTTTCAGTCCAGTGTGAATGAGATCCTTATTCTCTATTCCTATACACAGGCTTGTTTGGTACAGTTACGTAACCAAGACAATATATTGAGACCTGGATGGGCCACCACCAAAAACATGTCATGCCCCAGTCCCAAAATATGCAGGACTAGGAATACATAACACGCCCAACCGTATATATACGAACTCCAATATATAAAAAACGTATGCATACATACGCTGTTCATGAACATCCAATCCACCAGTGGTAATATACTGTCACAACAAGTCATACACAATCTATATCTCATCCACAGCCCAATTAATCAGTAGTAATAAAGAGCTGAATAATACTGAATGTCCAAAATGAGTATCAAGTCTGATAGTCAGGTGGAAATAAATCCACTATAAAATGACTATACTGAAGTAGCAACATAACTAAACAACGGTACTACATCACAAGTACTCTGAGGGTAAGGCCTCCTCAGCCAGGTATGTAGTGTCTGGTCCAGGTCCGTACTCCTGTGGGTACTCCTGCTCATCCATATCTGGAAAGGGACCAGGTCCTCAGTGGGACGTAACAAGATACATATAAACATGCCAATAAGTACTGAAATATAAACATCCACTAGGTCACCTAACCGTCTATGTGAATACAGTTTGAGAACAACTTTCCAACCTGTGGGCTATCTGGCCATAAATAGGATTGCCATAATTTTCTTGGAGAATCAGAGGCCTACAAAGCATGTCGTCTTTTGAACGACAGAGGCCGCCAAGTAGTATAGGGGTTATCTTGTGTATCTCCGGTGGACCGTACGGGTTACATAAAAGGAAAGTGCAAAGGAGCCCAAATGTCTTACTTGTTATTCTCCCCATCCCATGCTCTAAGCATGCCATGTCCATGATACGATAAAATCTCTAAATAACTGCCAGGTCTACTAGCATACAAAATTTCTATCAGCAGTTATCCCTATCGTACGGCCCATACGTACAGGAGGCCAGACCTGTCACACAGTCCGAGATCTATATGAGACTCACAACTTGTGTAATAACTGAGTTCTAACCAATGATGCATGATAATGGGTAGTCTCATAAAATAGGTCTAATGTAAATACACAACTAAAAGAGAATGAGAGCATCATGAGGAATGTAAATAGCAGTACAATAGCAAGGTATACTTCCCGAGCAAAAGTTCTGGATAGTGCACGTCCAAACAGTATTTTAGTTGGAGAAGTGAGTTTTAGGGCTTGGGGTGCATTGTATGGATATATATAGAGAATAAGAGGCGGTGGACGAAACTTAGTGTTTAAGAAACTAAAACTACTACCGCTGTTATTTTCTTTCTTTTCATTAATTTTGGTTTCGGTTGAGGGTTATTTAGTAATAGTGTTTAAGGAGTGGTGCAATGAGAAACTTACACGTGTAGGTCAGGAAAGCAAAGCAAAGTTGAGTTTTGCTTCTGTTGCTGATATTTTCTAAAGGGTGTGGTTTTACGCGTGGTGAAAGGATTTTACGCAGGGGTTGGTATTACGCGTAAAAAAAGGAATTAGGCGGGTTGGGTTTACGCGCAGTGAAAGAGAGAGTTTACGCGGGGTAGTTTTGTTACTGCTGTTGTTATAGTTACGCGCGGAGAAGGGAGGCCAAGTTTTACGCGGCTGTTGCTGCTATTGTGGATTTTACGCAGGGAAGTAGTATACGCGGGTTCGGGTTTTAGGTTAGCACCAATAGGAAATTCTATTTTCTTTTTCTTATTAATAATATACATATTTATACATAGAAAATTCTAAAAATTATATTGGTGCAAACGGTTTAAACTGGCAACTGTCCAAAGGGTTTCCTACATAAAATAATTTAGGAAAAATTTATAATGGCTCCATGAAATCCTCTAGATGCACAAAACGCTTTAAAATATATCTCCTCTATTTAGCTCATAACTATTTAAATAAATAAAATAGGGTTTTCAGGATTAGGGATCTTATAGCTCGTCCACAGAAAATCTAAGAGAAAGTCCGTGCTTTGCTCTTAGGACTTCGCCATCTAAGACAGAAGGAAGAAGGAGATATAATCGATGAGTCGTCAACTTCGGTTAGGGAGATTGCTATGGGTTGGTGAGTGATTTCAATTATAATCTTCTGTCTTTCTTCTTGAGTGTGGTGAGGGGGTTGAACCTATTAGGACAAAGGGTTTCAACATTAATTTTTGCAATCTTGTAATTTCATCTAAGTTATAAATATTAGAATTTATCCAGGTGACGTAGTCACCGCCATATACTTGTCTTCATCTGTTCTTAGTGTTTGTAGATTGGTTGGTCATCTCAGGTGGGATGGCAAGCGCTTCTTCCGCTGCGCGACTAACACGTGGTATCAGAGCGCACGTGTTCCCAACACGTGGTATCAGAGCCAGGTTCTTCTCGAGAGGAAAGGTGCAACTATGTCTATGGAGCAGATGAGCACTCATATGATAACCCTCACAGGGGAAAACTGGGCAATTTGGAAGCCAAGGATGGAGAATCTACTCTGGTGCAAGGACTTGCATGGTTCGTTGGAGGGCGACAGCACAAAGCCGACGGACAAAGGTACTGATGACTAAAAATGACTGGATAGGAAGGCTGTTGAATTCATCCGCTAATGGCTGGACTACTCGGTATTTTACCACGTGTCTATGGAGAGTTATGCAAAAGCATTGTGGGAGAATCTTTATTCATTGTACGAAATAAAGACAACTGGCAACAAGGCATTTCTGATTCGCCAACTCGAAGTACACGAAGGGTGCACCGGTGGCACAACATCTGAACGAGGTTCAGGGCATCATCAATCAGCTGTCTGCGATAAAGATGGTGATTGAGGATGAGCTTCAGGCCCTTCTGCTTTTGAGTTCTCTGCCGGAAAGTTGGAAGACGTTGGTGGTGTCGGTGAGCAACTCCGCTCCTGATAGAGTTATCACGATGGAGGCGATCAAAAGTAATATATTGAATGAGGAGATCCAGCGTAAGCAAGTAAAATCATCGTAGGAGTCCACTCTTGTGGCTTCCTACGGGAAGGGAAGACCCAAGTCACAAGCGAGGACATGAGGGAGTTCTTGAGATCTTACGATTATGGACCGCAAGGAGGGCTGCTATTACTATAGCAAAAGGGGTCATATCAAGAGGAACTGCATGAAGCTCAAAGCTGAGAAGGCCAAAGGCAAGGATGATCAGGAGGATCTCACGGCTATGGAAGATCTCATCATCGTAGCAATCAACGTAGAAGAACCTTGTGGCATATGTCATGATGACGACTGGGTCATGGACACGGGAGTGTCGTATCACGCCACTCCATATAGGAGGATCTTCACGTCATACCGCGGTGGCAGGTTTAGACGTGCAAAGATGGACAATAAGGGGACGGCTGCAGTTGTAGGCATAGGTGATATGCACTTGACAACGGAGCTTGGTGAGAAGCTCATTCTCAAGGATGTGCGATATGCACCGAGTTTGTGCTACAACTTGGTTTCGGTAGAGGGGCTGGCGGATGATGGTTGTCGCAGTTTATTTGGGGACAAAGATTGGATGCTTATGAAGGGTTCCCAGCAGCTGGCTCGAAGATATTTGTGTTGTGGCATATACAAGCTCAAGCCACTGAGGTGTACAGGCAGGTCACAGATACCGGATAGAGGCTCGAGGGGTATTCAACATGAGATAGATTATCGAAAACTTATCTTGGAGGGGCTTCGAGATACTTTGAGGGATACAGAGAATTTGGTTTGTCGAGATAAAGCGACGAATAGTGATGAGTCAAAGATTAAGGGTCAGTCTGTCGGTCCTATAAGAGCTGGTTGGTCTCCAAGTAGGGGTTGTTGCACGGATCCGGTTTTGGCGAGTGGTGGTTTACCAAAACTTCACGGAGTGACATTGATTTTAGCAGTTTGAGACCATGGAGGAGATCAAGGTTTGTAGCAAACTTAATCTGAGGCAAGAGCATCATCATTCACACAGTTCAGAGGAAGTTGTGGGTCATCGATGGCATGCACAGTACGTGATATTTTGCTCGAGGATGCATGTGTATGGGGGAGCTTCAAGTTCGGATATAAAGGTGGGTAGATTCAGGAGTTCGAATCTCGAAAGAATTGTACCGTCCGCTTGGTTGGGCTAGTCAAGAGTGAAGAAGCTCATCGAAATGTTAACACATTCTGGTAAAAGACGAAAGTCGGGGACATGCAGCCAAGACTCACGGTGAAGCTGATCGTCAGGGACTTCGGTCTTGGCTGTGTCATCGATATCGATAGGATTCCAGTAGTACAGGAGGTGCTACATATGGCAGCTAGCGTCGACGTGACGGTCAAGGAGATGGAGATGACGAAAGATACAAAATATCTTGGGGGTCAGTGGGATGGGGGAGCAGGATTTCTATCGCAAGATGATAGGAATGGAGTCCAGTTGAGGAGCCATGGAGCTAACACCTCTCATCAGACTGGAGGAGGAGATTATTGGAAATCAAGTCTGCTGAAGGGGGCAGAGTTTGGTCCAAACTCGGTATGGTGTTCCAGAACCTTCGAACGAACTCGGTCCGAGTTTGGTGTCGACGATGGCTGTTTGAATTTTAGAGTTTTTATATTATATTTTGGGACCGTTGGATGCTAGTGGACGGCTGAATCTTATGGTTGGCTATTTTTAGGGTTTCCTAATCCTAAAATAGGTTTCTCATCCTATAAATAGGGAGAAGGGTGAAGGCACAAAGTAGAATCCCAAGTTGGAGATTCTTGGTGCTTGTCTACAGAAAATCTAAGAGAAAGTCTGTGCTTTGCTCTTAGGACTTCGTCATCCAAGACATAAGGAAGAAGGAGATCTAATCGAGGAGTCGTCAACTTCGATTAGTGATATTGCTACGGGTTGGTGAATACTTTTAATTGTAATCTTCTGCCTTTCTTCTTGAGTGTGGTAAGGGGGTTGAACCTATTAGGGCAAAGGGTTTCAACATTAGTTTTTACAATCTTATAATTTTATCTAAGTTATAAAGGTTAGAATTTATCCAGGTGACGTAGTCACCGCCAAATACTTGTCTTCATCTGTTCTTGGTGTTCGTAGATTGGTTGGTCATCTCAGATGGGTTGGCAAGCGCTTCTTCCGCTGTTCGACCAACACGTGGTATCAGAGCGCACGTGTTTCCAACACGTCGTGTGTCACGACCCGCACCCGGTTTAGGGGCACGAGTGCGTGGGTACGTCCAGCCTACGCCGCAGCATCGACGGTAGAACGCTGTCAAGGTCTTGATACTATCTAACTACTGTCACGCAAGCATCCAATCTCCATTAGGAGGCATGGATGACACAAATAAGATGAACACATACTCAATCACAGGATTACAGCACGATAAGATTTCGAATAATAAAACTAAATTAAACACAACACAAGTCCACAAGTAATATTCTAACTCAACAATATCCAAGAATCATCAAATGCCGGAGACAAATCCGGTACCAAATAGACTGTTAAAAGAACTAACTAAAAATAGTAATTTCCAGCTAGACCTCCTGGAATCACAACTACTATCAAGTCTGCAGCTACTCACCATAAGGTCCACAAAGTGTCGGACAGCGGTCCTCTAAGGCATAGTCTGGAAAAATGTTTTCAGTCAGGAAGGAGCAAAGCACAATCTCAAATAACAGTTCCATTAATTGATAATGTCTATAATACAATAAAACATGTCATGCTAGCTACTGAGAAGACAGTAAAATAATTGAAATAGCAATTTAAGAGAGACAGGTAATATAGAGAGACAGGCAATATGTTACAGTCGGTGCATGTATGGAAATAAAAAGAACAAGAAACAGTATCATATACGGGTGATGTAGTATATGATAAAATAGGGAACTGTAATCTATTCTACGTGTTTGAAATAGTAGTTTCAAAATGTGATCGGCTTGGGAACATGTACGATAGCTACTGGCCTGGCTAATCATGGGTGAAGAGCATGATTAACACTTACAATTTCTATACTACAATAAGAGGTTATGATCACATTTCTTACTAACTACTTCCCCGCCCCCAACTAGTACTGTGGATCCAACCATGACACGTCACGATACACGAGCAAGTCAAGTCTATCATGTACGATATCTAAATATACATGTCGTGTACAATGTCAATACGATAATCAAGGTAACATCTCATGACTGCAGATCCAAGCTGTACTAGTCCGTGTAGCACAGTGTCAAAGATTCAGATGTAAGATTTCATGATTGTTGAATTTATAAAAATTATCAAGAATTGGAAATTATCAGAGAATGTACTTGCCTCGGTCCTTAGCTGGTATTTATGGATGTCCTGTTCCAGAGTATCCCCTGGGTAACCCAACAGTCCTATAAACATAACACAATATGACATTTGTATCAGGGGCTATACTAACACACAATCTATAAACACTGGCCTCAGGGCCATGCCAGGCAGGGCACTAGTCAACTAGGATCATCTAGTATATTCACTAATTAAACGTAGTATTATTAATAATATAATACATAAATATAGGGTTATACCAAATTCTATACAAAATAGGTATAAGTGCATACTCATAATAGAATATGTATTATATATACATAGGTAAAAATATTCATAACACATATACATTTATATGTACAACTACCAAAGTTTTATATATATATACAAAAGAATATATATATATATACTAAATTACAATTACCAACACATACTGAAATACCGATATACATACATACCAATTTACATATTTATACATTTTTACCAAAAATAATACATATACCAAATACGTGGTATATACATTTGCCTTAATTAAATACATACTTAATTATATAATTTATTTAATTACCTACTATGCTCATATAATCAGATATTAATAAAGTAATAATATACATATGCTAATTTCACATTAACTAAATATATAAATACTTTACAATATATATACATACAAATTTAATTAAAGGCATATACTAATTTCACACTAATTTAAATATCTAAACAAACATTTATATATATATACATTAGATATATATAAATATACACAAATACATATACTAGTATATACAAAGTATATATACTAATTATATTAAATATACAAAGTATATATATATAAAATGCACCAATATACATATACAAAATATGTACTTATACATATATATTAATACATACATTTACAAAATATGTATACATATATACATTATAGTGAATACACCCACAATACATTATACAATTTATATATATATATATACCATACTAATATATATTAAACATTAATTTTCATAATCACATATGCATGCTAATGTATCCATCTACTTATACAAAATTCCTACATAAAATTAATTATTAATAAATAGATACTATACGTATACAAATTAATTACACTAATTATACATAAATTTAAATACCTACAAATACCTATACATATCTATATATATACTCAAGTATATACATATGTATATATACATATATATATATATATATATACATATATATATATATATAGAGAGAGAGAGAGAGAAAAAGAAGAGGAAGAAGAAGAGGAAGGCTCACTGTCGCTGGCCGGCCGGAGCTCGGCAGTGGGGGTGGGGGCAGCCGCCGGTCGGATGCAGCAGGGAGGAGATGGGAGAGGAGCAGCGTCCGCCGGAGCGCTGTCGGTGGTGGTGAATGGTGTAGGTGGTGGTGGTGAATCAGCAGCCGGAGCACCGGGGGTTGGCCGGACGCTCGGGGAAGAGCAGCGGGAAGAGGGAGAGCCGCCGGAGCAGTCGCCGGGGGGACTCGCGAGGGCCGCCGGAGCGGGGCCGGCTCCAGCCAGCAGGCCGCCGGGTGAAGGCTGGAGGTCGGGCCGCTCGCCGGCCGGAGGTCTGAGTACAGGGGCCGGCTACAGTATAGGGGAGTTGAGAAACAGTATTCCCCCCTTATCTATTTGAATTCGAAAAATTAATTTCAATGAAGAAAAAAGAATTCAATAAGGAAGAAGAAGGAAGGGAAAGAGAAGAAGAAGAAAAGAAATGAGAAGAAAGGAGAAGGAGGAGAGAAAAAAAATCCTACGTATGAGAGAGGGGCTTGAGGAATTTTTGGAGGCTTGTGAGGTGGGAGAAAACCTAGGTTTCTAGGGATTAGGGTTGAGGGTACAATATATTAAATAGGGAGAGAGAGGGTGTGATGGAGGGTTGTGATGGGTCAATTTCAAATGAATGGCTAGGATTGAACATGAGAAAATTATTCATGGGGGATGAGGGTTCTTAATTAAAATTAATAGGCTCCCTCATTGATTAAAATAATTGGGTGAGGCCACAAAATGCCAATTTGCAATTTGGCCCCCTTAAATTTGGGAAATTGCACAAACACATAAAATGACGAAAATTGGGCGGGCGATTCGGGGTCCGATGTTTTGTAGGGTCAGGGGACGCTGTAAGATGGGTATGGGCTGAAATTGCAGGGCACTGGAATTAAATTGGGATTTTAGAATCAGATAAAATGGTATCCTCAATTTAAATAAAAATAAAATGTAAGTTGTGTTCAACAATTAATTAGGAGTACTTGGAGCCAAAATCAGGTCAGGTCATCAATACCAATATTGAAGAAGACTCAGAACAGAATATTACCCTAATTTGGGTCGCACGAAAAATATGTCAAGATGGCCTCCAATTTTCGATTGGAACGCACAACGATACAAAATAGGAAATTAAAAATAACGTCCGCATGATTTTTGTGCGGCCAGAAATAATGTACAGGGAGCAAAATTATGAGTTGTAAAAATAGCAGAATGGAAGGCGGGCATGTCTAGGGCAAGATTATGAAATTTGTTAGAAGACAAAAGTCTGGATAGTGCTCCAAATATCGAAGCAAAGGCAATGCACAAAATATTAAATAAAATACAGTAATTAATTTTAATCTTCAAGAATTAAATTCTAGATAAAATAATAAAATCCAGAATTCTATAATTCGGACAGGGGTTCGTCTACTGGGCTTCTAGGTCTAGTCTGCTAGCTAAAATAAAATAATTAACACTGCATATAATTAATTACATATCACACAAAATTATTTAAATCAAATACACTATCATGCAATTAATTAATTGTAAATAACATAATATTAAATATTGTAAAAATTCGAAAATACCCCTATTTTCGGAATGTGGTAGTGACAAGTCTACCCACCTTAAAAGAATTTCGTCCTCGAAATTTAAAATCCTCATACTAGTGTTTAAATCATACACACTATTATTCCCTCAATTAAATTCATCAACCACGAATAATCCACAAGGTCTTTTCACAATTTCAAAAATCTGAAATTATTTGTATTCCTGTAAAAATCCTCGACATAGAATCAAAGTCCCTTTTTCAAAAATCTCCTGAAAGTTTTTAGCTACTACTTCAATACTCAGAATTTAATATCCACTCCTCAAAACTCAACAATATGATATTTAAGGATTCTCCAAATGTCACATTCAAATATAAAGTTCTAAAATTTATAACTTGCAATTAAATAAATACATTGATAAATCTCCCAGAATTCCCAAATTAATAACCAACTTTAAACATGTCATAATCTTTCCTGGAATTAATAAACCACCAATTATGCAATGTTAATTTCTTAACCATTTATTTAAATTAAATAATTATCCTCAAATTTTAATCATCTTGTTCCTCTTGTCAAGTCATAACTCCTCCATGAATCTTCACTACAGTCAACACCAATAATCACGGTCTAAGAAAATTCTACCTATAGTCATACCACATACAATCTAGGGTGAACATACATGGTTATGGTCTCATTTGTTATGGTGTTGCAGTCCATGTATCAGGGGTACTACTAACTACATTATAACAAGAGGCATGCATACGAACTACGGTACTAAACAATCAATCAATCAATAGATAGGAACAGAATGAAGGAAAAAACAGAAACTGCTAACACATTACCTGCAGTATCGGTCTCCACGACCGTCATCGCAAATGCCCGCCCTGCTGGGGTGGTTCCCTCCGCGGGTATTGAGCAATATACGGTTCCACAAGTAGCCTAACTGGATCTCTATAATCTGAAGTTGCGCGCTGGCCGGGGAGATAAGAGGCTAGAAGACAATCCCTTACTCGATGTCCCGCAGCGCCGCAGTGCAAACAAAGTCCTAGCCTCGTTCTACAGCTCTCCCAAAGGTGACCTGGCTTCTTACAGAAATGACAAGTCTGCTGTGTCTCTCTTGGAGGCTGTTGCTGATCCTGTTGAATACGGGCTTGTGTCTGGTACTGTTGTTGATACTGATACGCCCATGGATGTTGCTGGATAGGAACTGGTGCTAGGTACTGCGGTGGATGCTGAAATGTCCATGGTTGTTGCTGAATATGAAATGGTACTTGGTAATGTTGTTGGTGCTGAATACGGGGATGCTTGGCTGGTCCTGCGCTATCATTCGTATCTCCAAAAGTATTGTGACTCCTCTTAGGCCTGAGGTCCAGATCCGCTTCTGCAATTTGAGCATCCATCAAGATAGCCTCATAGGTAGCGGTACGACGACCAGAAGTGCGCGACTTAATCTCTCTCGTCAGTCCCTTTCTAAATTTTCGGGCTCGATCTCCAGGGTCTCGAATCATAGACGATGCAAAACGGCTCAATCTACAGAATTCTGTAGCGTACTCGTCGACCGACATATTTCCTTGAACTAAGTCATGAAACTGACTTTCAAATGTTCCCAATGCCACGTCGGGAAAGAACTTCTCCTTGAAGAGCTCCTTGAAGGTCTCCCAAGTAAGTCCTTGCGCAGTAATTCTCGGCTCCGTGCGGTACCACGTGAGTGCAATATCGAACATCTGACTACCAGCGGCTTCTATCTGCAAGTTCTCCGGAATTTGGGTCAATCGCAGGCTTCTCTCTATATCCTCTAGCCAGTCGTCAGCGTAGAGTATCCCCTCGGTACCTTTAAACTCTCGAGGCATCATCCTCTTGAAATCCACTATAGTGCCTGATTTCTGCTGTTGCTGGCCAGGAAACTGCTGGTACTATGCTACTTTCTCCAAAGCTTGGAGAGTCACTTGATGAGCATTCTCCATATTTTCTTTCATCAGCTCGGTTTGTGCCTGGTGCGCTTCTGCTTGCACCCTCTGGGCCTCAGCTTGAACTCGCTGAGCATCTGCCGTCACTCTCTGGGCATCTACCATGCCTTGGATCAAGGTAAACATCTGCGTTCCGTCAATGGGCAAACCTCCGGGAATCGGAGTTGATGGAGGAGGAAGGTTGTCCGTTACAGCTGCGGCTATCCTCTTAACAGGTGGAGGAGGATCACCTACGTGCATCGGAGATGTAGGAGGAACTACTGCTGTCTGTCCCTCAGGTGGAGAGGTGGCAGACCCCTCTAAAGCTGATGTTCCCGCTCTCATAGACCTTGTCTGCGGCGACATCCTGAAGACAGATCCCAAAGAATCAATTTAGGCAAAAATGCGATATCATCAAGGAAGGACAGTACAGTTCTAAAGAAGCAACATTCAAGATAAAGATTGGGAATAACAATCCTAGTTGTGATTGCACAGGTCAAAGATGCATCCAAGGTCTGATACCTCTATCCCCTAGGTATCACAGTTCTATTACAAGCACACTCACTGCTAGCTTCCTTACCTACTGCAATCGCTGATACTAGTTATTCCTATCACTCAAGTGCATAACAATTGCAACACACTATTCCAAGTACTGCACTCTCTAATACAACCCTAGATGAAAACCCAAGTCAGTTTGCAGTGAGATCTCAATTATACTCAAGCCAACAGATCCTTACACATGCATCTCATCTATTGTATACTAATATATCTCTCCCACTATAAAATCTTATCCTCAAATAAATTTTCCTCAAAATAACTCCTCGAATAAAATTTTAAAGTATAATGTATACACGTTCCTCAAGGTTAATTATTAAATACTGAAATGAAACTTAACCACACAAAATCCTTACAGACTTGTCTAGGTTTATTGAATCGAATCTGAATCCCTCAAAATAAATTTTAATAACAATCTCAATCTTCTCAGAATCCTAAAATTTGAAATTCATTTTCAATCTTCAATTAAAATTTTAAATCCACCTTCTGTAGTCCAACAACTCTAATGTTAATCATTTTCATTGTCCTCATTGACGGGCATCATCAAATAATACCATAAATCAGTCTATAAATTCATCTTAATATGAAATCAACTCTATAATGAAGCAAAAAATCCTAACTTAATACCTTAATTAACAACAATCAATCAATATCAACAAGTGAGAATGGACGGAACAAGGGAATGATTTTAAATTGGAAGTTTTAACAAGATTCTCAGGGGTCATCCCAGGAATCTCTCAAGGAATTGTGATTGAGTATTTGCTCTCGTCCTAGTATCCTATGTCCTATGTCCTATGTCCTATAGCAGGCACGCAGTAGTATAACAAGGATGTCACACTACTACGATGTCGCACAACTCGCGAAGTCTGACCTGCATGGGCCACCACTAAAAACGTGTCACGACCCGCACCCGGTTTAGGGGCACGAGTGCGTGGGTACGTCCAGCCTACGCCGCAGCATCGGCGGTAGAACGCTGTCAAGGTCTTGATACTATCTAACTACTGTCACGCAAGCATCCAATCTCCATTAGGAGGCACGGATGACACAAATAAGATGAACACATACTCAATCACAGGATTACAGCACGATAAGATTTCGAATAATAAAACTAAATTAAACACAACACAAGTCCACAAGTAATATTCTAACTCAACAATATCCAAGAATCATCAAATGCCGGAGACAAATCCGGTACCAAATAGACTGTTAAAAGAACTAACTAAAAATAGTAATTTCCAGCTAGACCTCCTGGAATCACAACTACTATCAAGTCTGCAGCTACTCACCATAAGGTCCACAAAGTGTCGGACAGCGGTCCTCTAAGGCATAGTCTGGAAAAATGTTTCCAGTCAGGAAGGAGCAAAGCACAATCTCAAATAACAGTTCCATTAATTGATAATGTCTATAATACAATAAAACATGTCATGCTAGCTACTGAGAAGACAGTGAAATAATTGAAATGGCAATTTAAGAGAGACAGGTAATATAGAGAGACAGGCAATATGTTACAGTCGGTGCATGTATGGAAATAAAAAGAACAAGAAACAGTATCATATACGGGTGATGTAGTATATGATAAAATAGGGAACTGTAATCTATTCTACGTGTTTGAAATAGTAGTTTCAAAATGTGATCGGCTTGGGAACATGTACGATAGCTACTGGCCTGGCTAATCATGGGTGAAGAGCATGATTAACACTTACAATTTCTATACTACAATAAGAGGTTATGATCACATTTCTTACTAACTACTTCCCCGCCCCCAACTAGTACTGTGGATCCAACCATGACACGTCACGATACACGAGCAAGTCAAGTCTATCATGTACGATGTCTAAATATACATGTCGTGTACAATGTCAATATGATAATCAAGGTAACATCTCATGACTGCAGATCCAAGCTATACTAGTCCGTGTAGCACAGTGTCAAAGATTCATATGTAACATTTCATGATTGTTGAATTTATAGAAATTATCAAGAATTGAAAATTATCAGAGAATGTACTTGCCTCGGTTCTTAGCTGGTATTTATGGATGTCCTGTTCCAGAGTATCCCCTGGGTAACCCAACAGTCCTATAAACATAACACAATATGACATTTGTATCAGGGGCTATACTAACACACAATCTATAAACACTGGCCTCAGGGCCATGCCAGGCAGGGCACTAGTCAACTAGGATCATCTAGTATATTCACTAATTAAACGTAGTATTATTAATAATATAATACATAAATATAGGGTTATACCAAATTCTATACAAAATAGGTATAAGTGCATACTCATAATAGAATATGTATTATATATACATAGGTAAAAATATTCATAACACATATACATTTATATGTACAACTACCAAAGTTTTATATATATATACAAAAGAATATATATATATACTAAATTACAATTACCAACACATACTGAAATACCGATATACATACATACCAATTTACATATTTATACATTTTTACCAAAAATAATACATATACCAAATACGTGGTATATACATTTGCCTTAATTAAATACATACTTAATTATATAATTTATTTAATTACCTACTATGCTCATATAATCAGATATTAATAAAGTAATAATATACATATGCTAATTTCACATTAACTAAATATATAAATACTTTACAATATATATACATACAAATTTAATTAAAAGCATATACTAATTTCACACTAATTTAAATATCTAAACAAACATTTATATATATATACATTAGATATATATATATACACAAATACATATACTAGTATATACAAAGTATATATACTAATTATATTAAATATACAAAGTATATATATATAAAATGCACCAATATACATATACAAAATATGTACTTATACATATATATTAATACATACGTTTACAAAATATGTATACATATATACATTATAGTGAATACACCCACAATACATTATACAATTTATATATATATATATACCATACTAATATATATTAAACATTAATTTTCATAATCACATATGCATGCTAATGTATCCATCTACTTATACAAAATTCCTACATAAAATTAATTATTAATAAATAGATACTATACGTATACAAATTAATTACACTAATTATACATAAATTTAAATACCTACAAATACCTATACATATCTATATATATACTCAAGTATATACATATGTATATATACATATATATATATATACATATATATATATATATATATATATAGAGAGAGAGAGAAAAAGAAGAGGAAGAAGAAGAGGAAGGCTCACTGTCGCTGGCCGGCCGGAGCTCGGCAGTGGGGGTGGGGGCAGCCGCCGGTCGAATGCAGCAGGGAGGAGATGGGAGAGGAGCAGCGTCCGCCGGAGCGCTGTCGGTGGTGGTGAATGGTGTAGGTGGTGGTGGTGAATCAGCAGCCGGAGCACCGGGGGTTGGCCGGACGCTCGGGGAAGAGCAGCGGGAAGAGGGAGAGCCGCCGGAGCAGTCGCCGGGGGGACTCGCGAGGGCCGCCGGAGCGGGGCCGGCTCCAGCCAGCAGGCCGCCGGGTGGAGGCTGGAGGCCGGGCCGCTCGCCGGCCGGAGGTCTGAGTACAGGGGTCGGCTACAGTATAGGGGAGTTGAGAAACAGTATTCCCCCCCTTATCTATTTGAATTCGAAAAATTAATTTCAATGAAGAAAAAAGAATTCAATAAGGAAGAAGAAGGAAGGGAAAGAGAAGAAGAAGAAAAGAAATGAGAAGAAAGGAGAAGGAGGAGAGAAAAAAAATCCTACGTATAAGAGAGGGGCTTGAGAAATTTTTGGAGGCTTGTGAGGTGGGGGAAAACCTAGGTTTCTAGGGATTAGGGTTGAGGGTACAATATATTAAATAGGGAGAGAGAGGGTGTGATGGAGGGTTGTGATGGGTTAATTTCAAATGAATGGCTAGGATTGAACATGAGAAAATTATTCATGGGGGATGAGGGTTCTTAATTAAAATTAATAGGCTCCCTCATTGATTAAAATAATTGGGTGAGGCCACAAAATGCCAATTTGCAATTTGGCCCCCTTAAATTTGGGAAATTGCACAAACACATAAAATGACGAAAATTGGGCGGGCGATTCGGGGTCCGATGTTTTGTAGGGTCAGGGGACGCTGTAAGATGGGTATGGGCTGAAATTGCAGGGCACTGGAATTAAATTGGGATTTTAGAATCAGATAAAATGGTATCCTCAATTTAAATAAAAATAAAATGTAAGTTGTGTTCAACAATTAATTAGGAGTACTTGGAGCCAAAATCAGGTCAGGTCATCAATACCAATATTGAAGAAGACTCAGAACAGAATATTACCCTAATTTGGGTCGCACGAAAAATAGGTCAAGATGGCCTCCAATTTTCGATTGGAACGCACAACGATACAAAATAGGAAATTAAAAATAACGTCCGCGATGATTTTTGTGCGGCCAGAAATAATGTACAGGGAGCAAAATTATGAGTTGTAAAAATAGCAGAATGGAAGGCGGGTATGTCTAGGGCAAGATTATGAAATTTGTTGGAAGACAAAAGTCTGGATAGTGCTCCAAATATCGAAGCAAAGGCAATGCACAAAATATTAAATAAAATACAGTAATTAATTTCAATCTTCAAGAATTAAATTCTAGATAAAATAATAAAATCCAGAATTCTATAATTCGGACAGGGGTTCGTCTACTGGGCTTCTAGGTCTAGTCTGCTAGCTAAAATAAAATAATTAACACTGCATATAATTAATTACATATCACACAAAATTATTTAAATCAAATACACTATCATGCAATTAATTAATTGTAAATAACATAATATTAAATATTGTAAAAATTCAAAAATACCCCTGTTTTCGGAATGTGGTAGTGACATCGTGCATCTGTCGTCGCTATCATCGCCTCCACATATTGTTCCACTCTTGCCCATTTCTGCCCACATAAATGCGAATGTGAGATGGATAAAATACATACATTTTGCGGCCGACAAGAAGTGCGTCCCATTTCATTTTGTACATTTTTGCACTTTTCTTACCGGATCATATCTCCCAACCAAACAAGAAAAGTTTGTTTGGATGGCTGAGATTAAAATTTTTCTCCACACTTTCAAGCATCCTACAAGTAACCAAATACGTCCTAAGAGCATCCTTAGTGAGGCTCATCTTCGGTCCCATTTTTAGATTCAGAATTTTTTGTCCTATTCCAAGTTTATTTTGTAGAATAGTAGGTGCCATCCCTAGTTCCAATTTTTAAATTTTTGGTCTCATCCCAATAATGTGAGCTATAGGTTGGGCCTCCTAATTTCTATATTCTAGATTTTAGGAATCCATTTTGTAGAATAGTAAGTCTCAATTTGGAGTCCAACTTTCTAGATTCTAGATTTTATATTTTTTTCACATCAATTTTTGACCACACAATCTTTGGGACCAGAGCACACTTTATCCTTTCCTACTATTCTTATACAAATCTAACTCATTCTACATTTACCTTTTTTTGAAATTTTGGACCCCAAATTGTATTGGAGAGTCCCAACTACTAATGATGCTCTAACCGACATAGAGTTCAAAAGTGAGTTCATATCTGATAAAATTAAAATACACCTTACTTTTAGCTTTCTATTTTTTTTTACCCACTGAAACAAGGATGATGTTTACCATCCACTCAAAGCTTATCATTTGTTAACATAAAATCACTTTTCTCATTATTATGAGATGAAATAAATTAAGTTACATACAAAAGTGGTTTTAGGTTGACATGTGACAACACTTGAGTTTGGAATGGTGAATATCATCCAATTTTTGGTGGATAAACAAAAATAGACTCTACTTTTACTTTGATATTAGTTATTGTCTTCTAAAATTGACTTCTAATATTTGAATAACGGTGTAAAATTCACAATATCCTATTTGAAAGTTAAATATAAAAAATGAAAAGTAAAAAATATTATTATAATAATAACATATTTTAATTATTTATTAACACTAATTATTGCTTTTATTTACTTAAGTATTTACAATTTATAACACCAACTGTTTAATTAATTAATTAATTATAATATTGTAAATAATATTAGTAACTCAATAGTTAATATCACTAAATAATATTAATTAATTATAAATAATTATTTTATTAATTAATTATAATATATTAAATAATTATTAGTAACTCAATAATCAATATCACCAATAATTCTATTAAATAATTATCTAAATAATTATCATTAAATAAATATTTAATGTATGAAATATTATTAGAGACCTTTAAGATGGATGGTTGTGTTGGATTGTATCTCGTTTACGGTTGAACGCTCATGGAGTTGGTAATTTAGTCCTACATCGGGTAGGAGGTGAGATCATGAGGTGTAGATAATTAAGATTGGTTCAGGTCTTATATAAAAATTCCTTTTAAGGCATATGTGCCCAATCCAATATCGTACCTCATGGGCCAACTTTGGTTCGAGTCACATCGCATTCCCAACAAGTGGTATCAAAGCCCAAGGTTACGAGACTGGTTTGGGTGGCTCTAATTTATTTGAGATAGATGGTGTTGAACATTCATGTATATAATCGGATTATACGATATCTTCTCAAGGTGGAGTAAGAAAGGCAACTATACGAATTAGCTTCAAAGAGGGGTAAGGTGGAGCAAGACGTTGTGGTTGGCACACAATGGTTGTATAGATGAATATGTCATATTTGGTTCTGTAGTCGAATGGATCGAAATAACAATATGTGGATCTCCTGGGTACTCGGCTAGCGAAAACGAGCAAAAAAAGGTAGCAGAGGTACTAAGGTTGCTCGACTGGCGAGAACGAGCAAAGGTAGCAGGGGTGTTAAGGTTGTTCAGCTAGCAGAAATAAGCTAAGGTAGAGATTGTTTGATTGTATCTCATTTTTGGTTGAGCGCTCAAAAGGGAGTGACAATGGAGTTGGTAATTTAGTCCCACATCGGGTAGGAGGTGAGATCATGAGGTGTAGATAATTGGGATTGGTTCAAGCTTACATAAAAATTCTCTTTTAAGGCATATAGGCCCAACCCAATATCGCACCTTATGGGCCAACTCCGGTTCGAGTCACACCGCATTTCCAACAAGTGATATCAGATCCCAAGGTTACCAAAATGGTTTGGACGGCTCTAATTGATTTGAGATAGATGGTGCAGAACATTCATGTGGATAATCTAATTATACGAGCTCTTATCAAGGTAGAGTAAGAGAGGAAACTACACGAATTGACTTCATAGAGGAGTTTGACGGGCTCAAGGTGGAGCAAGACGTTGTGGTTGACACACAATGATGGTATGGATGAATGTGTCATGTTTGGTTCTGTGGTCGAACGGATCGAGATAACAATATGTTGGATCTCTTGGGTGCTCGGCTAGCGGGAACGAGCAAGAAAAAGGTAGCAGAGGTTCTAAGGTTGTTCGGCTGACGGAAACGAACAATAAAGGTAGCAGAGGTGTTAAGGTTGCTCGACTGGCGGGAACGAGCGAAGTTAGCAGGGGTGCTAAGGTTGTTCGGCTAGCGAAAATGAGCTAAGGTGAAGATTGTTGAATTGTATCTCATTTCTGGTTGAGCGCTCAAAAGGGGGGTGGCAATGGAGTTGGTAATTTAGTCCCACATCGGATAGGAGGTAAGCTCATGAGGTGTAAATATTTGGCATTGGTTCAGACCTTACATGAATTTTTTTAAGGTATATGGACCCAATCCAATATCGAACATCATGAGCCAACTCCGATTCGGATCACACGTCATTACCAACATGATGGTCCCCTGTAGACTGTAATACCCATGCTTCTTCAAAGATTTCATGCTCCATGCCCCTTTCTCCTCTTATTCCAAGAGCTAATAAATGTTCATGAGCTAACATAAAGTAACATACACCCCAAGTGCGAAAGCATATGCATGTAAAACTGGTTTTCATACACACAACAAAATCGCAAGCTTTTACTAATAGCCTAGATTTATTTATGGAGATTAATTTTAACAGTAAAGAATCCTTGGTAATTGCCATTTCCAATGTAAAGTTTAAGTTAAGATTTCAATAAGAAGAGTAGGAAGAAGAAAAGGAAAGAAGAAAGAGAGAAGAGTGGGCTATTTAAAAAAAAAAGGATTGTCAATTAAAAGTGTGTTGCCTCCTGATAATAACACAGTTTTAACTTAACAAAGTCATCCCCTAACATGCGTCATCCTGCCTTTATCAACAACCTCAAACAAGAATATTGATTATGTTGGAGAAACTCAATCAAACAAGCATCAAATTAGACGAGAACTGATAACTTCATAGTACCACCATGAATCTGTAGTGCGGGACTTTAGATTTTATAATAGTATTATCAACACAAAATTTAAAAAATAAAATAATAAATAAAACATATATTCAAAATAATGTCATAGCGAAATATGAATAAAGCTGAAAATGTTCTAAACAAACAAATAAAATTAATATTCTAGACAAATAAATAAAAATAAAGCTTACTAACAATGTTTGGGGTGGTTTATAATGATAATAATAAAAATGAAAAGAACCCTTAGGCCATCAAACGCTTCCTCAAAGATTTTATATAATCACTTAAATATTACTCATCTTTAGCTTAGTAACGATGGAAGGGTAGAGGTGATTGAAAGTGTCATACTGTTAAAGCGACGGAAGGGAAGAAAATTTTGAGAGCGACTACACAAAACATTTTTTTTACCTTGACTAACTGACTTGTCTCTTGGTATTCTAGCTAGTATATGACGTTTAGATATCTATGACAATTTGTTTACGCGGACTAAGGGATTATAATGAGTTTAGTGGACTTTTGTTCAGAATTGGTCTTATATATACAAAAAATTGGTGCCCTCTAAAATTTTGGACTTGAGGCAGCCGCCTCATGGGCCTCATATCAAGTACGGTCATATGAGTGTAGGAGAGTAGACGTGTTGAGATGCCATAGAAGAAGCCATGAGAACCAGGAGCGGAGCCAGAATTAAAATACGTGAGGGACCGTGCTACTAAATAAAACAAATCCTTAAAGTTATCATGTTGTTTGAAATTCAATAGTAAAAAATATACTAAAAATCAAACAAGAATAAGCAAAAAAATAAAGTCAACATTTCCAAATTTTTACAAAAGATAAAGCAAAAATTATACATAAAAAGTTTTTAAAATATATAAAATATTTAATTAAGAGAGAAGATTTGAACATGTGCCTCTTAATTAAAAGTCCAAAGAACTACCACTAGAACTATCTTATTCTTTGTACACTAAAGGGTCAAATTAATATATATTTTAAAATTGCAAAGTAAGTTCTATATAGTAATCAACATTTTCTTAAAAAAAATTTGGGGTTGTGGCCTTCCTTGGACCCTATATAGATCCGCACTTGATGAGGACGATTATTGGAATTGATAGACGAATGTAAGTTTAATAGGTTAGTGAGTTTGATATAAGTCTAGTAGGTATATATATAGATAATATGTTTGATATAGGACTAGTGGGCAAGGTCATCTTAGAGGGTTAGGTTATCTTAGCCAGAGCTAATTTTGGTTGCCCTTCGCCCCTATTCAAAAAATATAGGTTTAAGTTGGGACCAGTCCTAAGAAACCCAAATGACCTGAAGGGTTGTCTATGGAGGGGGTTTCCCAAGCGCGAAGTCTCTTCAGGCTTATTCGTGGATCAGCCCTGCTAGTAGGTTTGGGTAGAATTTTAGTGGGCTAGTGGATGTAAAGTCGTACCATGGAACAAGTTCAGGTATAGATTATAGTGGACATCAAAACAGAGTATTGGTCCCGACTAAGGAAGAATGGGTGCGGGTTTAAGCAAAGTGTACATTTATGTATACACGTGAAAATGTATTCATATACATCTTTTATATATTAGCTCTTTAATATTATCTATACTTATGTATGTTTTAGGTAGTGATTAGGTTCCCGAAAGTTCTATAAATAATTTGATATATAAAAAATATTACTTTGTCATGTCTCAAGTATGTTTGGTACAATCAAACCATGCAAAATCACTACAACCATATTTTTGGTCTCTTTGGAGCATGGAAACATGGAAGAGCCATATCCAACATGAGTGTCGCCAAGATGTCGTGTTGGATATATTCATTCAGATAGGGTCATGTAAAGGAGTATTTTGGATTAATTAGCGTTTAAACCCTAAATTTTATATCAACTTAGAGCTTAAGCCTTTGGACCCTAGTTTTTTTTTCAATTTTTTTATTATATCTCCTTTACAGCATGTGTTAGTTGTTGCCCTTGTACTCATGTTCATGGTATAATAGAAAAAAATTCAGGGTCCAAACTTTTCAATTGAATATGTTATGGCGTAAACAAACGAAAAATAAGAATCGATTTTGGTTACATTTCGATATTCCTTAATTCCTCGATAATGTACAACCATCTTCTATTAATTCCAATGATCAAATTCACATCTTTAAATTCAACTATCCATAAAGTAATCTTGACATATGAAACATTTAACTTAAACATAGGTCATAAAATTAAATTTAGAAGACTTAATATTAGTTACATAAATTTTACCACTTTACGAAATTTTGTTACATTACATAATTTCGTAATGTTATGTATTTCTATTACGTTCTTCTACATGTGCTTCTATGTTATACTTGTACATACGCACATATATAAGCATGGCATGCATGTATATATAAACACATCAATTAAATTTTTATAACGAGTATATGTATATATATACACCTCTACATGTATATATACAAATTCTATATATTATGTCCTATAATCTTTGTAGGTGTGTAAACTTTGTAAGTGTGTCAACTTCACTTATGATTCCTAAAACTATGCTAACAACATACTAATACACTAACATATAGAACTCGTAACAAAGTATAAACCTTATCAAATAAATATGAAAACCTAAGCTAAAAACTAGGTTGATATAAATGAGGACTTGCCTTGTGTTTAACAAATAGAGAGGAAGAAAAAGCGATTGAGGGGAGGTATTCTTCTCGGGTTCAAGGGTATGGAGGTGGTCGGTGTCACAAATCGCTCTCGAATAATCGGGTAAGAGTACGTGAGTACGTCCAGCTTACGTCGTAGCATCGGCGGTAGTATGTTGCATAAACCTCAATCATGAATCATATGCATCTTCATAAATCACAAGTAATCTATTCTAACTCACTCACCAAAAATAAAGTAATTGGATAGGAAATAAAGATAACAAAACAGGAAAAATACTACTAATATCATAAATGCATAAGTTTTTTAATACATGCCATAAAATGTACTTAAAGGATAAATTCGATCAAATACTAAAAGAAAATAATAAACTAAGCTAAACTACTATACTCTACTCTTTAAAAGTCTCATCCTAGACAAGGGTTGCCTCACCAAATGTGTCATCTGTCCTGTGGACCATAAAAGGTGGATGTATAATCATCCTCGCCTAAATGTCAACATATAAAGTCAGGATTGGAGCAAGTATCATAACAGGATATAATACACTAAATAATATGGTAAATATGCAAGATAAAGACAGGAATGGAAATAAAGCATGGTAAAAAAATATAATAGATAAATACTAAAATAAAGCATGACAAGTCTGAAATCAATAAATACTACACTAAGTGTCAAATGAAGCAAAGTATGGAAAGTGTGATTTAGAATACATAAGTTGGAATGTAAGAGTTGTCGCTAATAAGACTATATCATAGACGGCTACCAGTCCTGATTATAAGTATAAGACACTTTGGTACGACATGTACTCAACGACTAGTAGTCTTGACCTGTTGTGTAAGGGTGGACTACATGCCTACTACATATTCTCCCTCCCGACATGTCACGACATGAAAAAAATAAATCTAGAACTACTATGTAATCAACATGTTAAGTAATTAATCTACGTAAAACAATGACATATATATATATATATATATATATATATATATATATTATATTATAAAGGTAAAACTAGGTCTAGGTACGTGGCTCAAAATTATTGAAGTCGACATGCATGACATAAACACGTCGACACAGAATTAGCCTAAATAGACTGCTAGCAAACGAAAGAAATAAAATAATCACGGGATCAACAACAACAAAGATATTCGCACGCGAAGTTGACCCGAAAAAGTAGTTCTTCTTGAAAGAGTGCAACTCCTTCTCGTCGGAGGACATGCATGGAGATAGGGAGCATTCTCTAACGTTTTCCATGACTCCACCATCAGTGCGAATTAATCCCCAGTTCACCATTTTACTTAGGGTCATAAGATCGGCCTCGCGGCTTCATTATCCGATTCGTCTGAAGCTTGACAATTTTGATGATTGGTCTCATGCAATTTGTGTGGCTCTTTCCTCTCGGCACAAATTCGGCTTTCTTGACGGGATAATCAAAGATATAGTCTAACCTTGTACGAAAGATGATTGAGTCACGATTCACTGTATGCTTGTATCATGGCTCATGAATACAATTGACCCTGAGGTTGGTAAAGAACACGAAAAATGACGTACAGACGATAGGCTGCACCAATTTTTACTTGGCTTGTGTTCTGAGTATTATGCCCAATGGTGATCGACTATTTTGTTGCAAGATCCTCTACCTTCGTTGAATTGGGCATTCCACCAAATTGCTCAAGATGAGCAAGTTCTGGGGATCACACATATCACCGAAGAGAAACCAGATGTGGTAGGCTTTGTCGTGTGTATGGAGAATAGATCCAAACCGCGACTTGATAGAGCGAAGAAGGAGGCCTTGATATATTCTCACTGCCATAAATCCGGTCACGATATCGCTACCTACTTTGATCTACATGGTACTCCTCCTTGGTACTTGGATAAATATGGAAATAATTATGAGGGAAAAGAAAACTTGAAGGAAAAACCAAACGCTTCGTCAACCAAGCTCTCGGCTGGGCATGGACGTCACGGTGTGCGTGCTAATGCCGCCACACCCGACATTACTCGCAGCGCACCTCTTACAAAGTCGAGCCCCGCTCCTGCTGCGCAATCCCTTCTGAGTTTTTCTGCTGAACAGTGGGCAACATTAGCAACCGCATTCGGTCCTCCTACTACTCCTTCTAACATGTTGTATGGAAAGTTGGGAATGGATGCTTGGATAATTGATACTGGATTATCTCATTATGTTACCGGTGATGAATCTTGTTTATTGGATATTAAAGTAGTTTCACCATGTCCCGTGGGTCTTCCGGCTGGTCAAATGGCAGTTGTTAGTAAGGAGGGTGTCGTGAAACTGACGGACAAAATAATGCTCCAACATGTTCTTTTTGTTCCTAAATTACGCAATAATTTAATTTCTGTTTCACAACTCAATGATGATCTAAATTATTTTATCCAATTTAATTCTAACTTATGTGTTATAAAGGACCAACTTTCGAGGGAGGTGATTGGCACGGGTGAGAGACGGGATGGACTTTACTACCTACGACAATAATTACTAGTACAAGCGGTTTCGGTTGATAGTTCGAAGTCCTTGGAGCTATGGCATAATCGATTGGGTCATCCTTCCGAGAAAGTGGTGGAGTTGCTTCCTTTTTTAAATAATTCTAAGGGTCATTTGGATAAAGGCTATGAAGTTTGTCATCGTGCTCAACATTCTAGAGATCGTTTTCTTTTAAGTGAAAATAAATCAACTCAGATTTTTGAGTTAATACATTATGATTTATGGGGTCCGTATGATAAACCTTCTTATTGTGGTGCTCATTATTTTAACTTTGGTGGATGATTATTCATATGATGTGTGGGTTTATTTATTAATTGATAAACAAGAAGTTCTTAAGATGTTTATGTCCTTTATTGCCATGATTGAACGTCAATTCTCTCAAAATTTGAAACATGTACGTAGTGACAATGGAACGGAGTTTAACTGCATGAAAGATTATTTTATGGCAAATAGAATTTTATTTCAAACCTCTTATGTGGTTACCCCTCAACAAAATGGAAGAGTAGAAAGGAAACATAAACATATTTTGAATGTTGCTCGTGCGTTGAGAATTCAAGGAGGTTTGCCATTCTATTTTTGGGGGGAATGTATTTTGGCCGCTGCCCACCTAATAAATATGACTCCGTCTAGTGTTCTCCTACACAAAACTCCATATGAAATGCTATTTGGGTGTGCACCTTCTTTTAGTAACTTGCGTATTGTTGGTTGTCTAGCTTTTGCCCATAATCAACAAGCTAAAGGTGACAAGTTTGCTAGTCGAAGTCGTAAATGTATTTTTGTGGGATATTCGTTTGGTAAGAAGGGATGGAGATTATTTGATCTTGAGAAAAAGGAGTTCATTGTGTCGAGGGATGTGAAGTTCTATGAGAATATATGTCCCTATTTGCATGATGAAGTCATAAATCTTACTCCTACCAGTGAAAGTGATGTCCCTTATTATGAAGAGGTTCTTGAGGAATTTGTTGACGATTTGGGTGATCATAGGGCGATACGCGAGGATGACATTGGTGCTTCTTAAAATGCTTGGGATTTGCAACCAGTGGCCGCTTCATCCACGGATGGCGGGGGGGGGGGTTAATGGTATTGATGGTCCTGCCGATGGCTCGAGGGGGGAAAACTTGGGCCATCGATTAAATTACGAGACTTCATGACACATAGGATATCAAGAAAAGTCTATCTCTTGCTCCACCTGATCTACAATATCACACTCCCTCAGGTACGCCTTTTCCTATAGCACATTATGTTAGTTGTGACTAATTTACTGTGCAACATCGAAATTTTCTTGCAGTTGTAACTACAGGTATTGAGCCACAGTACTTTAAGGAGGTAACAAAAGATACATGCTGGTGTACTACTATCCAAAACGAGATTCGTGCTTTGGAAGATAATGGCACTTGGACTATGGAAATATTGCCTCCTGAAAATAAAGCTTTTGGCAGTAAATGGGTGTAAAAAATTAAGTACAACTCAGATCGCAACATTAAGAGATTAAAAGAAGATTAGTTGTTTTTGGTAATCATCAGGTTGAAGAAATTGATTATATTGAGATATTTGTCCCAATAACGAAAATGACGACGGTTAGAGCTTTTCTGGACATTACAGCATCAAAAAATTGGGAGTTGCATCAGATGGATGTTCATAATACCTTCCTTTACGACGATTTAGACGAAGAGGTGTACATGAAACTCCCTCCAGGTTTTAGCTCTACCTATTCTGATTTGGTTTGTCATTTGCGTAAATTGTTGTATGGTTTGAGATAGGCACCTCGATGTTGGTTTGCAAATCTTGTGACAACTTTAAAGGGGTATGGTTATCTTCAATCCTACTTCGATTATTCCCTCTTTACTTACATTAAAGGGTCTTTACAGATTAATATACTAGTATATGTTGATGATTTGATGATCTCTAGAAATGATTTCGCTGCGGTGGCGGCTTTTAAAGACTATTTGAGGAAATACTTTTATATGAAGGAACTTGGTATGCTTAAATATTTTCTTGGTATTGAGGTGGCTAGAAGCTCTTTAGAGTTGTTTTATGTGAAAGTAAATATGCTCTTCATATTATTTCGGAGGCAGGATAATTGGGCTCGAAGCCGATTTCATTCCTAATCGAACAAAATCATCATCTCGTGCGTGCCACGAGGCCTTATCTTGCGAATTCCGAGCCCTATAGGCATTTCCTTGGGCGTCTCATCTATTTGGCAGTTACCCGCCCTGACTTGGCATACTCAGTTCATATTTTGTCGCAAATCATGCAGGAACTGAGACAGGAACATTGGGATGCTACATTATGGGTTGTTTGTTATTTAAAGGGATCCCTGGGTCAAGGCATTCTATTGAGGTCAGATAGTGAGTTGTCTTTGACAGGTTGGTGTGACTCGGATTGGGCAGCTTGCCCCCTTACCAGGCTGTCTCTTACCGGTTGGTTTTTGTTTTAGGGGCATTCGCCAATTTTATGGAAAACTAAGAAGCAACACACTGTAGCTCGCTCTTCAGCAGAGGCCGAATATCGCTCTATGGATTCTATTACTTGTGAATTGAAATGGTTGAAGGTGATTCCTCTTTTCTGTGATAGTCAATATGTGTTGCATATAGCACAAAATTCGGTATTTCATGAACGCATGAAATAAATTGAGGTAGATTATCATTTTGTGCGAGATGTAATCCAGGAAGGTCTTATTGCTCCATCTTATGTGCCGACGACGATCCAATTGGCGGATATTTTTACAAGGCTTTGGGGAAGAAGCAAATTAATCTTTTTCTTGATAAGTTGGGCATTTTAGACTTGCATGCTCCAACTTGAGGGGGGGTGTTACAATATTATTTATGAGGTCCTTTACTATTATGGGCCGTGCATTATAGGCTGCTTCTGATTTGCCTCTTGTATAAATATCATTCATTGGTTTAATAAAAAGGAGAGAGATTACCCTAATTCTTTTCGCATCTGACTAGCACCACTTCTGTACGGTGTTTACTACAGAAGAAATGGCTCAAAAAATTATGCACTGGATGTAGAGGAATCGAGGCTCTAAAATACTGCCCTGAAATGCTAATTCTGGATTTTGGAATACGGCCATCACGTAGAAATCAAATATGAAGTGAAGTTTAGAGGCTCTGATTTTGGCTAATGGACTCGGGCTCGACGAGTTCTCGGTAGTTGGAGGCCGACAGGTTTGCTGCTGGTCGGTTAGGATGGATCAACATTGGTCGGGATTCGGGAATGGCGAGTTGGTGGACAAGGGTGTGTAGTTTTAGTTATGTTTGTTGCCTGTGATGACTGAATGCAAAGGCATTACAACTTGGGTATTAGAAATCAGGTAAGAAAAGGAGCAGCAATGGAAACCAGATGAACAACAACAACAACAAGGTGAACATCAGCAGGGGTGAAGGGGTGGTGTACTGCAATAGAAAATTGGGTTGAGTTGGAACCTGGACTATAGGGTATTCCAGGTCTGAGTAGGATCAGCAAAGCTAGGGAGCTCGGGTTGCTAAGGACTGAACAGTTGGGGGTAAGGAGAACTTTGGTATGATACAGTGGCAATAGGTGCACAGCATTAGGAGGGGGGTTTGTGTATCACTGTGGTGTATCCTGCAGGAAGTGCATATGAAAGAGTGTTGCACCTACACTCGTGTACCTATGTATGGTGCATGAAATATACCAGTGGACTGCAACAACTAGATGAGTAGAAGTTGATGGGCAGGTGACTGATACCAAGTGGTATCAGAAGAAATCTGAGATTATTAATGAAGTGAGTGTTGTGTTCTATACTGAACAAGTGAGTGAGTATGAGTATGTGCATAGGTATAAGTGAGGACATGTAGGTGTTAGTGTAATTTGGTATGAGTGTATTTGTGAGAGTATGCTAGTAAGTTCCTAGTGTAAGTAGTGTAGTAATACCTAGTATCAGGGTATCTCACCTCTAGGATTCAAAGATATTGAAGGATAGTGAGATTGGGTTAGTGTCAAGGAGTGACATAGTATAAGTCAGTGTATAGGTGGGCACCTAGATACTAAGTTATCTAGGGATATTAGGTAGATGTTATGATATAGGTAAGATATCATGATACCTTGAGCCAAGGTATTTATTAGACTCAAGGTAATTACCCATAGGCTAGAGTATCAATCTATATAGTAGGTATTAGTGTATACTATAGTTTATAGAGCTAGTAACCTACTAGAACGATATAGAAACCTATAGATAACTTAGTAACACCTACTTTTAACTAGTATGACTCTAGAAATCTATATAGAAGTTAGTTATGAACCAAAGTTGGAAAGTTGACCTAGTTTGACTAGTAAGACTTAGATATGACCTAGAAATTATGCTTTGACTCATTTTAGTTATTTATAACTTCTTTACACCATATTGACATGATATTCATATATAGGGTTGTGTGACACCAGCTCGGACACTAAGTTATACCATTTGTTCAGGACCACATGCGAGTACATTCTCTGATAGTTTTCTTATTTGATAGTCTCTATGTTACATGTATTTAGTATTGAGATATTTGATTCCTGACACGATGGTTACACGGATTAGTATACGTGGATCCTTGTCATGAGATATTATTGTTGTGATTACTCAGTGATTGTTGTGTCATGCTTTGTGATTACTCAGTGATTATCGTGATATCTTCGTGATTATATAGACCGTGATCATAGTGCATGATATTATAGACCGTGTATTGTGATAGACGTGTTATAATGTGTCATAATTTGGATTCGTGTACTAGTCGGGGGTTGAAAAAGTATTAATGGATGTCACAATCTGCACTCGGTGTAGGGGCACGAGTACGTGGGCATGTCCAGCCTATGTCGTAGCATCGACGGTAGAACGCTGTCTAGGTCAACAATACTATCTAAACATCTCACACAATATATAATGGTACCTGTCAGTAATATCTTAACTCTAATTAGAGGACAATATAATGGTTCAAATATAATCGATACTCAATCACAATATAAAGCAAAAGGAAGATAAAGACACAATATGAGATAGAAGTACGAGTCATAAAATTATAATACAATACATCCAAAACTAAAAGTCTAGCTACAACACAATCTCAAATAATAAATATATGCCAAACTCTAAACTAAAATAAAATAATATGCTAATGGAAATCTAAGTCGCCTCCATAGCACCTACTAATCCTCTATCGGCCACCCTCTTGTGGCCCATAATAGGTGGGACACATCTCTTCTAACCAATCATCTGAAAAATATATCCAGTCAGGATTGGAGCAAAGTACAACCCAATAGCAGTTCCAATTAATTGATAATGACTATAAACAGAAATAGAGAATATAATACAATACTAGAAACAATGAACAATATCATACCATTGTAGAAGAAACAAGTAAACAAGAGCAATATGGTATACATTGATCACAATAAAATAGAATAAAGGCAATAAAATAGAATATGGCGAAGAACTGTAACTATATTAAGTGTTTGAAAAACTAGTTAGATATGTGATCAGCTTGGATTGAACATTGTCTACTAACATTGGATAAAATTATCTAACTTAAACTTTGAACATTGTTTAGGCCTTGATCACATATCTAGCTAATACTTCCCCTTTCTCCGACTAGTACAATGGATCCAACCACGGCACGTTACTATACAAAATACTCAAGGCATTGTAAAAATATTAAACATTGAACTTTGAACATTGTCTAATAACCATACAAGAACACGAAGAACAATGAAACAAGAATAAAATACGAAGAACAATAAAACAAGAATAACATCCCATGACTGAAGATCCATGTGTATACTAGTCCGTGTACCAATATGTCAGGAGTCAGGTAATATATCTCTAAATACTTGTATTATAGTAATTATCAAATATAAAAACTATCAGAGAATGTTCTCACCTCTGGTCCGGAGAAAAAGAGGTCACCCAGTGTCCGAGATGGTATCACACACACCTAGATATGAATGGTATGTCAATAAGGGTATAATAAAGTAATTATAAGCTATAATGCATCAATTATGATATTCTAGGATATTTCTAGGTCATTCTAACTAAACTAGGTCTTTACTCTCATTCTAGGTCCAATCCTAGCTTCTAGGGTGATTACTAGTCCATACTAGTAGTTTTTAGGTGATACTAGGTCATATCTAGTTTTTTATGTTCATAACTAAGGTAACTAGTCCATATTAGCCACTAACTAGCTAATACTAGCCAATACTAGATACACTAGCTAATAGTACTAATATATCTATATACTAGATAATAAGATACTTTATGTATCCATATACACCATACTATATATATATATATATATATATATATATATATATATATATATATATATATATATATATATATATATATATATATATATATATATATATTATTAACTCTAATCCTTAGTTAACTATGCTTCCCATACTATTGTTTCTCTAAGGTTGTAAACTGATAGCAAGTCATCGAAGATCTTCACTGATACCCATTATATAGGGACTGAAACATGTTGCAGGGACTGATGCACACTCTATTGTGCATCACCACACACTACAACTGGACTGAAATGAGAACTGTCACATACCTGACAGTATCACTCCTGTCATCTCCCCCCCCCCCCCGATCATGCACACTGCCAAATCCTAGTTGATACTAAGTATCAGACCTGACCACACTACTAAATACCACGTACACCACATCAACCATTAACCTAAACACTTGGTATCAATTTGGTACCAACACTCTCTCCACCAGTCCACTTTTGTATCAAGGTGCACAAACTCACACCAACCCATATACACATAAATTAACCCCCCTCGATCCTTCACTGCTCTTGCTGGCCAACTTTATGTTGTTGTTGGTGACCCAATTTCTCCAACACCTGAACTTGACCCCACCTTAACTGGTACTACCAACACCTCACCATCTCACTGAGTATATCAAGTGATACACTCCCCACTTAACTGGAATGGCTGTTGTAATCTGTTGTTGTCCTCAGCTTCCACAATTAATTGGCAATCAAATCATACTTCTCACTAATCCTTGATACACCCAGGTAAGTGCACAGAAACCTTATTACTTGCCCACGCCTCTAATCTCCTAAATGACCCCAAATGCCAACACAACCTGTTGTTGTTCTCCTCTTGACAGTCTCACATACTGCACAATATCTGCAGGGTATATTCCCCCATCTGCACACAGTGCACCCCTCGTAGCATCCCCTTCCTCCAGTCATACACACGACTTACTGTAGTACTCACAGAGCACAGACCAGGGCCTCATCTTCCTTGATTATATGCACACACACAACCACAGATACTGCAAATGTACACTAAATAGTACACATAACCCCCCTCTCTTATATACAAAATATGATACCCAGATACTGTCACTACCATATTTTCTAGGAAAGGATATTTTGATAATTTATAATTAATTAAATATTATGCATGTGAATAATTATTTATTATTTTATTTTATTTTATTATTATTAAATATTAGTTATTGTTTTGGACTTGTGTTACTGGACCTAACTAGTTTAATTTAGACTCATGGACCAACATATATTAATTGTTAGAATTGAGCCCAATTAGAAGCCCATTCATTAGGAGGATGATTAGTTTAATTAAACCATTAGACTAGAACCTTCCCTCTTTAATTATTTCTTCATGAGAGGCCCCAAGGGGTATAATGGATATTACATAGTAGCTTAAGGAAGGGGCAAGGGGCCGGCCTATATAAAGAGGGGGGAAAAGTTTTTCTCTCCTCTTTTTATTCAAATCTAGATCTATAATTTTTCTCAACCAAATTCCCCCATTCCCACATCATTTTCCTACCAAATTTTATCCTAATTTCTTTCCAAATTACCATTGGAGGCTAGTAGAGCAAGGATCTAGAAGGAGGAAGCAAGGATCTACAAAGAGGAGCAAGGATCTACAAGCTGAAGGTCAATTTCATCCAATTTGGAGGTTGTATTAGAAATCCATCTCCCAATAGGTACAATTCAGTTTTCTCCCTTAATTTAGGTTCTAAATCTGAGAATTAACCATAAGAAATTAACCCATATGCATAAGCTACCCATAGGATTTGGAATTTAGTTCATAGGAGGCCTATTGAGAAAGTTATGGTGCTTTTTTGTGTCAATTTAGATTGACACTTGTTATGTTTGTCAATTGGTTCTATAGATCAACTTGGTATGTGTTTGTGTGTTTGTGTGTTTAGGCTAGTGTCATGTCCACAATTGGGTACGTGTAGGTCGTATCCCAACAAATTGGTGATACATGTTGATTTGGGATTTTTTCTCCGACACGAGACTTTGTGCATGTCATATTTTTATACGGACACGTAGATGTATATTTTACTCTTCGTATTGTTCATATATGGTATATTATACTTGTTCGTGTCCTTCGGGGTACGTTTGGTTGTGTGGTGGACTCATATCGCAAGCGTATCATTGATCTAGTGTGATACGGGTGCGATGCACTCCACGTGTTTCTTATATTTCATTTCTAGATCCAATTCCTATTGTTCTTAGCTATTTTTAATATATGTATTCATATGTATATGTATATGTATATATTGTTATGTTATGTATATAGATATCTATATATATGTATGGAGACGTGTATGTAGATGTATAAGTACTAGTGTATTAAGTATCTCTCTCTCTCTCTCTCTCTCTCTCTCTCTCTCTCTATATATATATATATATATATATATATATATATATATATATATATATATATATATAGTTATACCTCTCTATATATAATAGCTATTTGAATAAGTTATGTTATATATATACTTGTATGTTATATATATATATATATATATATATATATATATATATATATATATAGCATCACATACATGTATACATATATATATATATATATATATATATATATATATATATATATATATATATATATATATATATATATATATATGTATACATGTATGTGATGCTATATATATATATATATATATATATATATATATATATATATATATATATATGTATATGTATGGTATACTATATCTATAAGTACACTCAACAATCTATATATATAGATAGATAGATAGATAGATGTACACTCAACAATCTATATATATATATATATATATATATATATATATATATATATATATATATATGTGTGTGTGTGTGTGTGTGTGTGTGTGTGTGTGTGTGTATGTGTGTGTGTGTGTGTTTAGATAGTATATATATATATATATATATATATATATATATATATGCTTGTGGGTGGGTGTTGTGTTGAGAAGAAGGGGCTCAGGACAGGGGGCTATTCACTGCACAGTGCATTCAAGCAGCACAGTGATCAGTGCAATTTTCAGCAACCGAGCCACAGCAGCAGTTTTCAGCAACCGAGCAGTGCAGCCACTGCTCTTGGCCTTAAGCACAGCAGCAACAACATTTTAGCATTACACTTCAACAAGGGGGCAGCAAAACAAAGAGCAGCAATAGCAAAACAAATAGCAGCAGCAACAAAACAAAGAGGAACAGCAGCTAGCACAGTAGCAGTAGCAGCCACCGTAGGAATCACTGCTACCAGCAGAGACAACAAGCATAGCAGCAGCATTTTGCACAGCAACAGCGAACAATGCAGGGATTGCAAGCAGCAACAGCAGGTTGGAGGAGTTCCAGTAGCAGTTTGTAGCAGCAGAGTTCAACTAGGTGAGTTTAGTTTGGTTAGTTGTTAAGATGTAGCTAGATAATTAGTAGTTAAATATTGTTAGCAAATAGTTATATATATGTATATATTTTTGTTAGATTAGTTAGTATGGTAGTATAAGTATCCATGCATTGATATGTATTAGATGATAAGTAGTTTAGCTATAAGTTAGCATTTGGGTTAGTGTTTGGGTAGCTACTATATATTAGAATCACATTTACCTTGAGATACCAAGGTAAATACCAAGGTATTGAGGATACTCAAGGTATTGAGTTTGGGTATCAAGATGGGGGTTTAGTAGTGCGATACCGCATTGGTCCAAAGCCAAGGTATCCATTTAGCATTTGTAGTAAGGATTAGTATATATAATATTGTTTGGATATGCATATATGACTATTTCATATTTTTGTTTGCGTATCTTGAGATACGGTATCTTAGTATTTTAGATTTAGCATTGTAAGACCTAGTTTCATAGTCTAAGAACCCAATATCATTGAGTTAGACTCATGCAACCTAGAAATAGGTAGTTTGACCAAGTTTGACCGGTTTGACTTAGAGTTGACCTAGTTTGACTATTTTGACTTAGAAATCGCTCTTTGACCTAGATGTTGACTAGTTTAACTTATTTTTATTTCAAAATCTTGTATTGATATTATATTCCATATCTAGGTCTTCGAGGTACTGTACCAGTCATCTGGGAGACTGTGCACCCAGATTCAGGTGAGTACATTCTCTGATAGTATCTCATTTACGATATCCTCTATGTTCATTGTATCTAGTGTAGATATTCATGTTTTCTTGACACGATGGTTACACAGATTGGTATATCCGGATCTCGTTATGAGATATTATTCCTTGGTATATGGTGTATCTTGTGCAAGCCTTGTTTCATTGTTTATCTTGTACATGTACAAACACTGATTCTCGGGGAGAGTCGTTATCTTCCTGAAGAATTTTGTGCCATAGCTTACCATGGTTGGATCTCCTATACCAGTCGGGGGTGGAAAGTATTTTAGTGTAGATATGTGATCATACCCTTCTTGTGTATGTCTTGTTTTCCTGTGAGTGTTGGCCATACACCGCACATATGACTAACTAGGCCATTATTCATGTGCAAGTTTTCTTGCGCAAGTTCCAAAGCCGATCACATGTTAAAGCTAGTACTCACACACTTAGTCATTAGTATTCTTGTTCATTGTCATATTATTCATTGTCGTATTTATTAACAGTATTTTCTTTATTGTATATCTCTTGTATCTATTATTACATCTTGTATATTCACTTCTATTTACTGTTACATAGTTTATATCATTGATTAGAACTGCTGTTAGAGATATACTCTGCTCCTTTCCTGACTGGATATATTTTTTTCAGATGACACTAAGGGGTGGTACCTGTCACGACCCGCACCCGGTGAAGGGATGCAAGTCAGAAACAACGTCCAGCCTATGCCGCAGCATCGGCAGTAGAACACTATCTTGGTTAACTATACTATCTAAAAATCTCTCAATAATATAAAATCTGCCAACAATATCTCAACCTAAAACTCTATCACAATTCTAGAAGCACAAGGATATATCAAAGAAGTCTAACATAACTATCCATTCAATATATAACAACACGAATAGAAACAATAATCAAAAACTCAAAAATAAGCCGGAAACAAATCCGGTACCAAAATGCTAAAGAGAACTAACTATGCTACCTAGTAAATATGGGTAAAACTCCCGGCAGTCACTCCAGAACTAGTGGGTCCAAGTCTGAACCATCTATAAGTCGAAGTCCATAGTATGTCGGACACCAATCTCTTGGATCCTCTGAAAAATATTTTCCAGTCAGAAATGGAGCAAAGTACATCTCTAACAGCAGTTCTAATTCAATAATATAAACTATATAACAGTAAATAGATGTGAATATACAAGATGCCATATACAAGTACAAGAGATACGCAATAAAGGAAATATTGGAAATAAATACAAGAATGAACAATATGACAATGAACAAGAATATTAATGACTAAGTGAGTGAGTATCAGCTTTAACATGTGATTGGCTTAGGAACCTGCATAAGAGTAAATGGCCTGGTTAATCATACGTGCGGTGTATGATTAACACTCACAAGGAATAAGACATGCACAAGGAGGGTATGATCACATATCTATACTACATACTCCCCAACCCCGACTGGTATAGTGGATCCAACTATGGTACGCTATGGTACGGGATTCTCCAAGAAGATAGCGACTCTTCCCGAGAATCAGTGTCTGTACATGTACAAGATAATCAATGAAACAAGTCTTGCACAAGATACACCATATACCAAGGAATAATATCTTATGACAAGATCTGGATATGCCAATCTGTGTAACCGTCGTGTCAAGAAAACATGGATATCTACTGTAATCACCTGTATTTTTAGAAATTTAAAAATTAAATTTTCAGAATTTTTATGAATTTTTATGTAATTTTTAAACTAAATAAAACTAAGGTATTTTAAAATTAAAACAATTTTAAATGATGTAAATAAATATTAAATATATTATAAAAATAATATTTTAGGTGTAAAATGAAAAATTAGACATAGGATAATTTTCCCGGAATTTATTGGACCCTGGAAACATTTTTAAAGACCTAGAAACTAAGTTATAATTAACCCTAAATAAACCCTAGAAATAAACCCGGTTCAACTGAACCAAGCCAAACCAAAACAAGTTAAACCGAACCGAACCGAACCCAACTCTTAAGGGGTCAGGTCAGATCCGAATTGAACCCGACCCGGACCCGTTAACCCATCCGAAACCCTAACCCCAAAACCCTTTTTCTTCTCCGGCTACCTCTATATAATCCTCTCTTCCTCCCATGCCCTAGATCAGCCTCCTGAACCCTAACCCCCAACCACCGAGTAACCCAACCACCGCCAGCCGTCTTCTCCGGCGATCCTAGACATAGACCCGCCGCAGCAGCGCAACCATCTCCTCCTCCCGAGACTCGCCTCCGCGGCGCCTCAGCCGCCCACGAGTCCCGGCCGCCTTCTCCGTCTTCCCCTCCGCCTCGACCATGACAAACAACAGCAGCCGTGCAGCCCTGGCTAGTCTCCGGCCATCGAACCCTAACCCTAGGACAGTACCGTATCGCATTGTGTCGTGTCGCCTCGCGGACACGAGAAACCCAGTTCTGCGTAGCCCTGTTCAGGTACCCTTTTCTCTCTCCTCGCTGCCCCATTTTCTGTTTTGTATGTTGTGACGCGTAGACCGCGTAACCCATTCGATGCCCGTGTAACCCGCTCGGTATGTCGCGTCCTGTGGCGATCGCGAACTGCGATCCAAAAACAGGAAAAATAATACCCCATTTTTTTCCCGGAACTGAGTACGCCCCGCCAAACGGGATAACTTGGTCGCATGCGGTCTTCACCAAAAGGTGCGCGCCACTGTTACGGATGTGCGAGATTTCGCAGAAGTTGATTTGGATGTGCGTGCACACCGAAATCGACGCATATCTGCCGACAACGCCCCGTATCGGTCCTATTCCAGAACACGTTGTAACTTCGTGTACACATGTCGGATCAAAACGAAACTTGCGCCAACGGACTCGTAGCAATCCCTTGGTCCTGTGACCCAAGTTTGGTTTGATTCTGAGAACGTTGACAAAATCGCGTATAGTGGGCCTCGCGGCTCCACTTGACGGGAGATTTTGTGACCGGCTCATCGGAATCCAATTCTGGAAGATCCGTTGGGTTCGTATCATCGTTCTGGACTTATTGACACTAAGTTGGACGAATTTAAAGAAAATTAGTTCTGACACATTTTTTTGGTGCGAAACGGGCCACATGTGGACCCCGCTTTGACCAGAAACTGTGATTTTTGTCCTTGTGTCCAAATTGGACTCAAGGACAGGCATTTCTAGCTATTTAATATTTTTTGAACCTGTTGGTGATATTTATTACAGCTTTTGGAGGAGTACCTGCAGAATCTACTGATACAGGGACAGCTGTTGGTATTCAAACCCCAGGCAAGTGTACCTTGCCAACTTTGCAGTTTTGTTATTTATTTCTTTGACTTAAATTAATTGTTTTACATGCTTAACCTAGGACCGTTTGACCTACTTAGCATCCGAATAATATTCGGGTGCCAACACCGTACGCGGAGTTGTGTAACGTCACCTAGAGATGGATATCGTGACCCTTTACATTCTCGTGCTTGCATTATCAAGTACGTCATACCCAGGACACCTGACACTATTCATGAGACAGAATTTTCCTAAAATATTTAAGGTGATTCTATGTAGGTTGCAGGATTGTGACATAGACATTATATTCATAGATATTATATGATTTATTGCATTAGCTATGACCTCGCGTGACATGGAAATGAGACGTTATGGACATGAAACGTATGGTTACATTGGGTGGGGAGAGACACACATGCTACAGGATGTTTTATTTATATATATTTATTATTGTGAGGCTGTAGACTCTACATCAGAGCTAGGCCCATTACGTGATATTACTGCTACCGGCTCCCCGACACAGAGCTTGTAGCGGTCTCAGCCTGAGTTCTAGTAATGCTAA
>JAYESA010000724.1:0-108827 GCA_036927795.1 Iris macrosiphon
GTCACCCAACCAAATGGAGGTCACCCATCCTACGGGAGGTCACCCATCCAGAGGTTATCCATCCTACGGGAGGTCACCCATCCGGAGGTCACCCATCCTATAGGAGGTCACCCATCCTTAGGGAGGTCACCCATCCAAATGGAGGTCACCAATCCTATAGGTGGTCACCCATCCTACGGGAGGTCACCCAACCCAAGGGAGGTTACCCATCCTAAGCGAGGTCACCCATCCTATAGGTGGTCACCCATCCTAGGAGGGTTACCCATCCTACGGGAGGTCACCCAACCAAATGGAGGTCACCCATCCTACGGGAGGTCACCCATCCTATAGGAGGTCACCCATCCTTAGGGAGGTTACCCATCCTACTGGAGGTCCTCCATCCTAAGAGAGGTCACCCATCCAGAGGTTACCCATCCTAAGGGAGGTCATCCATCCGGAGGTCACCCATCCTACGGGAGGTTACCCATCCATAGTGAGGTCACCCATCCTAAGGGAGGTCACCTATCCTACCGGAGGTTACCCATCCTAATGGAGGTTATCCATCCTAAGCGAGGTCACCCATCCAAGGGAGGACACCCATCCTTAGGGAGGTTACCCATCCTGCGGGAGGTCCTCCATCCTAAGGGAGGTCACCCATCCTACGAGAGGTCACCCATCCTACGGGAGGTCACCCATCCTTAGGGAGGTTACCCATCCTACGGTAGGTTACCCACCCATCCTTAGGAGGACACCCATCCTTTGGGAGGTTACCCATCCTAGGGAAGACATCCATCCTATGAAGGTCACCCATCCAGAGGTCACCCATCCTAGGAAGGTTACCCATCCTAAGGGAGGTCACCCATCCTACCGGAGGTTACCCATCCTACGGAGGTCACCCATCCAGAGGTTACCTATCCAAGGGAGGTTACCCATCCAAATGGAGGTCACCCATCCTACGGGAGGTCACCCAACCCAAGGGAGGTTACCCATCCTACGGGAGATCACCCATCCTAAGAGAGGTTACCCATCCTAAGCGAGGTCACCCATCCTTAGGAGGTCACCCATCCTATGGGAGGTCACCCATTCTTAGGGAGGTTATCCATCCTACGGGAGGTCACCTATCCTAAGGGAGGAGACCCATCCTATGGGAGGTTACCCATCCTAGGGAGGTTACCCATCCTACGGGAGGTTGCCCATCCTATGGGAATTTACCCATCCTATGGGAGGTCACCCATCCTAAGGGAGGTTGCCTATCCTTAGGGAGGTCACCAATCCTATAGGTGGTCACACATCCTAGGGAGGTTACCTATACTAAGCGAGGTGACCCATCCAATAGGAGGTTATCCATCCTAATACACCCATCCTACGGGAGATCACCCATCCTATGGGAGGTCACCCATCCTAGGGAGGTTATCCATCCTACGGGAGGTCCTCCATCCTTAGGGAGGTCACCCATCCTAAGGGAGGTCACCCATCCTAAGGGAGGTCACCCATCCTACGGGAGGTTACCCATCCTAAGGGAGGAGACCCATCCTATGGGAGGTCACCCATTCTAGGGAGGTTACCCATCCTACGGGAGGTCCTCCATCCTTAGGGAGGTCACCCATCCTAAGGGAGGTCACCCATCCTAAGTGAGGTTAGCCATCCTAAGAGAGGTCACCCATCCAGAGGTTACCTATCCTACGGGAGGTCACCCAACCTAAGGGAGGTTACCCATCCTACGGGAGGTCACCCATCTTATAGGAGGTCACCCATCCTACGGGAGGTTATCCATCCTAATGGAGGTCACCCATCATATGGGAGGTCACCCATCCTTAGGGAGGTTACCCATCCTATGGAAGGAGACCCATCCTATGGGAGGTCAACTATTCTAGGGAGGTTACCCATCCTATGGGAGGTCCTCCATCCCTAGGGAGGTTACCCATCCTACGGGAGGTCCTCCATCCTTAGGAAGGTCACCCATCCTAAGTGAGGTCACCCATCCTACGAGAGGTCACCCATCCTACGGGAGGTCACCCAACCAAATGGAGGTCACCCATCCTATGGGAGGTCACCCATCCAGAGGTTATCCATCCTACGGGAGGTCACCCATCCGGAGGTCACCCATCCTATAGGAGGTCACCCATCCTTAGGGAGGTCATCCATCCAAATGGAGGTCACCAATCCTATAGGTGGTCACCCATCCTACGGGAGGTCACCCAACCCAAGGGAGGTTACCCATCCTAAGCGAGGTCACCCATCCTATAGGTGGTCACCCATCCTAGGAAGGTTACCCATCCTATGGGAGGCCACCCAACCAAATGGAGGTCACCCATCCTACGGGAGGTCACCCATCCTATAGGAGGTCACCCATCCTTAGGGAGGTTACCCATCCTACGGGAGGTCCTCCATCCTAAGAGAGGTCATCCATCCAGAGGTTACCCATCCTAAGGGAGGTCACCCATCCGGAGGTCACCCATCCTACGGAAAGTTACCCATCCTTAGTGAGGTCACCCATCCTAAGGGAGTTCACCTATCCTACCGGAGGTTACCCATCCTAATGGAGGTTATCCATCTTAAGCGAGGTCACCCATCCAAGGGTGGACACCCATCCTTAGGGAGGTTACCCATCCTGCGGGAGGTCCTCCATCCTAAGGGTGGTCACCCATCCTACGAGAGGTCACCCATCCTACGGGAGGTCACCCATCCTTAGGGAGGTTACCCATACTACGGGAGGTTCACCAATACAAATGGAGGTCACATATCCTAAGGGAGGAGACCCATCCTATGGGAGGTCACCCATCCTAGGGAGGTCACCCATCCTAAGTGAGGTTAGCCATCCTAAGAGAGGTCACCCATCCTACCGGAGGTTACCCATCCTAATGGAGGTCACCCATCCTATGGGAGGTCACCCATCCAAATGGAGGTCACATATCCTACGAGAGGTCACCCATCCTATAGGAGGTCACCCATCCTATGAAGGTCACCCATCCTAATGGAGGTCACCCATCCTAAGGGAGGTCACCCATCCTAAGGGAGGTTACCCATCCTAATGGAGGTTACCCATCCTAGGGAAGACATCCATCCTACGGGAGGTTACCCATCCTTAGGGAGGTCACCTATCCTACCGGAGGTTACCCATCCTAATGGAGGTTATCCATCCTAAGCGAGGTCACCCATCCAAGGGTGGACACCCATCCTTAGGGAGGTTACCCATCCTGCGGGAGGTCCTCCATCCTAAGGGTGGTCACCCATCCTACGAGAGGTCACCCATCCTACGGGAGGTCACCCATCCTTAGGGAGGTTACCCATACTACGGAAGGTTCACCAATACAAATGGAGGTCACATATCCTAAGGGAGGAGACCCATCCTATGGGAGGTCACCCATCCTAGGGAGGTCACCCATCCTAAGTGAGGTTAGCCATCCTAAGAGAGGTCACCCATCCTACCGGAGGTTACCCATCCTAATGAAGGTCACCCATCCTATGGGAGGTCACCCATCCAAATGGAGGTCACATATCCTACGAGAGGTCACCCATCCTATAGGAGGTCACCCATCCTATGAAGGTCACCCATCCTATGAAGGTCACCCATCCTAATGGAGGTCACCCATCCTAAGGGAGGTCACCCATCCTAAGGGAGGTTACCCATCCTAATGGAGGTTACCCATCCTAGGGAAGACATCCATCCTACGGGAGGTTACCCATCCTTAGGGAGGTCACCTATCCTACCGGAGGTTACCCATCCTAATGGAGGTCACCCATCCAACCGGAAGTTACCCATCCTAAGGGAGGTTACCCATCCTCAGGGAGGTCACCTATCCTATAGGAGGTTACCCATCCTAGGGAGGTCACCTATCCTATAGGAGGTCACCCATCCTCAGGGAGGTCACCTATCCTATAGGAGGTCACCCATCCTAGGGAGGTCACCCATCCTAAGAGAGGTTACCCATCCTATGGGAATTTACCCATCATACGGGTTGTCACCCATCCTATAGGTGGTCACCCATCCTATGGGAGGTCACCCATCCAAATGGAGGTTACCCATCCTAAGGGAGGTTACTCATCCTACGAGAGGTCACCTATCCTTAGTGAGGTTAGCCATCCTAAAAGAGGTCACCCATCCAAATGGAGGTCACCCATCCTAGGGAGGTTACCCATCCTAAGGGAGGTCACCTATCCTTCGTGAGGTTAGCCATCCTAAGAAAGAGGTTACCCATCCTTAGGGAGGTCATCCATCCAAGGGAGGTTACCCATCCTAAGGGAGGTCACCCATCCTATGGGAGATTACCCATCCTACGGGAGGTTACCCATCCTAAGAGAGGTTACCCATCCTACGGGAGGTCCTCCATCCTAAGGGAGGTCACCCATTCTAGGGAGGTTACCCATCCCAGGGAGGACACCCATACTACGAGAGGTCACACATCCTAGGGAGGACACCTATACTGAGATCATATTTGGAAGAGTGTGATTGAACAGATTACCTATCCTAAGGGAGGTCACCCATCCAGAGGTCACCCATCTATGACCTCCTATAAGATGGGTGACCTCCTTAGGATGGGTAACCTCCCTAGAATGGGTAACCTCTGGATGGGTGACCTTCCATAGGATATGTGACCTCCTCTCTTAAGATGGGTAACCTCCCAAAGGATGGGTGTCCTCCTAAGGATGGGTGGGTAACCTCCCGTAGGTTGGGTGACCTCTCGTAGGATGGGTAACCTCCCTAGGATGGGTGACCTCCCTAAGGATGGGTAACCTTCCTAGGATGGGTGACCACCTATAGGATGGGTAACCTCCCATAGGATGGGTGACCTCCCTTAGCATGGGTGACCTTAGGATGGGTGACCTCCGGATTGGTAACCTCCCTTAGGATGGGTGACCTCCGGTAGGATGGGTAACCTCCCTTAGGATGGGTAACCTCCGGTTGGATGGGTGACCTCTCTTAGGATGGATAACCTCCCGTAGGATGGGTAACCTCCCGTAGGATGGGTGACCTCCCTTAGGATAGGTGACCTCCCGTAGGATGGAGGTTACCCATCCTAGGATGGGTGACCTCCCGTAGGATGGGTATCCTCCCTTGGATGGGTAACCTCCCTAGGATCATTAACCTCCATTTGGATGGATAACCTCTGGTAGAATGGGTGACCTCCCTTAGGATGGGTAACCTCCATTTGGATGGTAACCTCCCTAGGATGGGTAACCTCCCGTAGGATATGTGACCTCTGGATGGGTGACCTCTCTTAGGATGGCTAACCTCACTAAGGATGGGTGACCTCCCGTAGGATGGGTGTCCTCCCTTGGATGGGTAACCTCCCTAGGATCATTAACCTCCATTTAGATGGGTAACCTCCGGTAGGATGGGTGACCTCCATTTGGTTGGGTAACCTCCCTAGGATGGGTAACCTCTCTTATGATGGATGTCTTCCCTAGGATGGGTAAACTCCATTAGGATGGGTGACCTTCCTAGGATGGGTGACCTCCCTTAGGATGGGTAACCTCCATTTGGATGGGTAACCTCCCAAGGATGGGTGACCTCCCGTAGGATGGGTGACCTCCATAGGATGGGTAACCTCTCGTAGGATCGGTAACCTCCCTAAGGATGGGTGACCTCCCTTAGGATGGGTAACCTCCTAGGATGACCTCCCTAGGATGGGTGACCTCCCTTAGGATGGAGGACCTCTCTTAGGATGGATGTCAACCTCTGGATGGGTGACCTCCCATAGGATGGGTCTCCTCCCGTAGGTTGGGTAACCTCCCTAGAATGGGTGACCTCCCTTAGGATGGAGGACCACCTATAGGATTGGTGACCACCACCTCCCATTTGGATGGGTAACCTCCCTAGGATGGGTAACCTCTGGATGGGTGACCTCCATAGGATGGGTAACCTCCGGTAGGATGGGTCTCCTCCCTTAGGATGGGTAACCTCCCGTAGGATGGGTAACCTTCCTAGGATGGGTGACCACCTATAGGATCATTAACCTCCATTTGGATGGATAACCTCCCTTAGGATGGGTGACCTCCATTTGGATGGGTGACCTCCCTAGTATGGGTGACCACCTAAAGGATTGGTGACCTCCATTTGGATGGGTAACCTCCCATAGAATGGGTGACCTCCCTTAGGATGATGGGTAACCTCCACTTAGGATAGGGAGGTCACCCATTCTAGGGAGGTTACCCATCCTACGGGAGGTTACCCATCCTAAGGGAGGTCACCTATCCTACGGGAGGTCACCCATCCTACGGGAGGTCACCCGTCCTACGAAGGTTACCCATCCAAATGGAGGTTACCCATCCTACGGGAGGTCACCCATCCTATAGGAGGTCACCCATCCTACCGGAGGTTACCCATCCTACGGGAGGTCACCCATTCTAGGGAGGTTACCCATCCTACGGGAGGTCTTCCATCCTAAGGGAGGTCACCAATCCTACGAGAGGTCACCCATTCTAGGGAGGTTACCTATCCTATAGGAGGTTACCCATCCTAGGGGAGGTCACCCATTCTAGGGAGGTTACCCAACCTATGGGAGGAGACCCATCCTAAGGAGGTCACCCATCCTATAGGAGGTTACCCATCCTATGAAGGTCACCCATCTTAATGGAGGTTACCCATCTGAGGTTAGCCATCCTAAGAGAGGTCACCCATCCAGAGGTTATCCATACTACGGGAGGTCACCCAACCAAATGGAGGTCACCCATCCTACGGGAGGTCACCCATCCTAGGGAGGTTACCCATCCTAAGGAGGGCACCCATCCTACGAGAGGTTACCCATCCTGTGAAGGTCACCCATCCTTAGGGAGGTTAGCCATCCTAAGAGAGGTCACCTATCCTACGGGAGGTCACCCAACCAAATGGAGGTCACCCATCCTACGGGAGGTTACCCATCCTACGGGAGGTCACCTATCCTACGGGAGGTCACCCATCCTAAGGAGGGCATCCATCCTAAGAGAGGTCACCCATCCTAAGGGAGGTCACCCATTCTAGGGAGGTTACCCATCCTACGGGAGGAGACCCATCCTACGGGAGGTCACCCATCCTAGGGAGGTTACCCATCCTAAGGAGGGCACCCATCCTACGAGAGGTTACCCATCCTATGAAGGTCACCCATCCTTAGGGAGGTTAGCCATCCTAAGAGAGGTCACCTATCCTACGGGAGGTTACCCAACCAAATGGAGGTCACCCATCCTACGGGAGGTTACCCATCCTACGGGAGGTCACCATCCAGAGGTCACCCATCATAGGGAGGACACCCATCCTTAGGGAGGTCACATATCCTACGAGAGGTTACCCATTCAAATGGAGGTCACATATCCTAGGAAGGTTACCCATCCTATAGGAGGTCACATATCCTACGGGAGGTAACGTTACCCATCCTAAGAGAGGTTACCCATCCTACGGGAGGTCACCCATCCAGAGGTGACCTTCCTAGGATGGGTGACCTCTCTTTGGATGGCTAACCTCACTTAGGATAGGTGACCTCCCGTAGGATGGGTGATATCCCATAGGATGGAGGACCTCCCGTAGGATGGATGATATCCCATAGAATGGGTGATATCCCATAGGATGGGGGACCTCCTGTATGATGGGTAAATTCCCTTAGGATGGGTAACCTCCCGTAGGATAGGTAACCTCCCTAGAATGGGTGACCTCCCGTAGGATGGGTGACCTCCTGTAGGATGGGTGACCTCCTATAGGATGGGTGACCTCTCGTAGGATATGTGACCTCCCTAAGGATGGGTAACCTCCCTAGAATGGGTGACCTCCCGTAGGATGGGTGTCCTCCCTTGGATGGGTAACCTCCCTAGGATGGGTGACCACCTATAGGATAGGTGACCTCCCTTAGGATGGGTAACCTCCCTAGGATGGAAAACCTCCCTTAGGATGGGTAACCTCCCGTAGGATGGGTAACCTTCCTAGGATGGGTGACCACCTATAGGATCATTAACCTCCATTTGGATGGATAACCTCCCTAGGATGGGTGACCTCTCGTAGGATATGTGACCTCCATTTGGATGGGTGACCTCCCATTGGATGGGTGACCTCCATTTCGTTGGGTGACCTCCATTTGGATGGGTGACCTCTGGATGGGTGACCTCTCTTAGGATGGCTAACCTCACTTAGGATGGGTGACCTCCCATAGGATGGGTGATATCCCGTAGGATGGAGCCTATCCTTAGGATGGAGGTCTTCCCTAGGATATGTGACCTCCCTAAGGATAGGTGACCTCTCGTAGGATATGTGACCTCCCTAAGGATATATGACCTCCCTAAGGATATGTGACCTCCCTAAGGATGGGTGACCTTCATAGGATGGGTAACCTCCCGTAGGATGGGTGACCTCCGGATGGGTGACCTCCCGTAGTATGGGTAACCTCCTTAGGATGGGTGACCTTCATAGGATGGGTAACCTCTCGTAGGATATGTGACCTCCCTAAGGATGGGTGACCTCCCGTAGGATGGGTGACCTTCATAGGATGGGTGACCTCTGGATGGGTGTATTAGGATGGGTAACCTCCCATAGGATGGGTGACCTCCATTTGTTTGGGTGACCTCCCGTAGGATAGGTGACCTCTCTTAGGATGGCTAACCTCCCTAAGGATGGGTGAACTTCATAGGATGGGTAACCTCTCGTAGGATGGGTGCCCTCCTTAGGATGGGTAACCTCCCTAGGATGGGTGACCTCCCGTAGGATGGGTCTCCTCCCGTAGGATGGGTAACCTCCCTAGAATGGGTACCCTCCCCTAGGATGGGTGACCTCCTATAGGATGGGTGACCTCCCGTAGGATGGATAACCTTCCTAGGATGGGTCTCCTCCCGTAGGTTGTGTAACCTCCCTAGAATGGGTGACCTCCCATAGGATGGGTAAATTCCCATAGGATGGAGGACCTCCCGTAGGATGGGTGACCTCCTATAGGATGGGTAACCTCTCTTAGGATCATTAACCTCCATTTGGATGGGTAACCTCCCTAGGATGGGTGACTCCCTAAGGATGGGTGACCTCTCTTAGGATGGGTAACCTCCATTAGGATGGGTGACCTTCATAGGATGGGTGACCTCCCGTAGGATGGGTGACCTCCATTAGGATGGGTCTCCTCCCGTAGGATGGGTAACCTCTGGATGGGTGACCTCCCGTAGGATGGGTAAGGGAGGTCACCCATCCTTAGAGAGGTTACCCATCCTAGGGAGGTCACCCATCCTTAGAGAGGTTACCCATCCTAAGGGAGGTCACCCATCCTTAGGGAGGTCACATATCCTACGAGAGGTTACCCATCCAAATGGAGGTCACATATCCTACGGGAGGTTACCCATCCTACGGGAGGTCACCCATCCAAATGGAGGTCACCAATCCTACGGGAGGTCACCTATCCTACGGGAGGTCACCCATTCTAAGGGAGGTCACCTATCCTAAGGGAGGTTACCCATCTTACGGGAGGTCAGGTCACCCAACCAAATGGAGGTCACCCAACCAAATGGAGGTCACCCATCCTATGAAGGTTATCCATCCTAAGGGAGGTCACCCATCCTAGGGAGGTCACCCATCCTACGGGAGGTCACCCATCCTAAGTGAGGTTAGCTATCCTAAGAGAGGTCACCTATCCTAAGGGAGGTCACCCATCCAAATGGAGGTCACCAATCCTATAGGAGGTCCTCTATCCTAGGAAGGAGGTTACCCATCCCAAGAGAGGTCACCCATCCAGAGGTTATCCATACTACGGGAGGTCACCCAACCTACCGGAGGTCACCAATCCTACGGGAGGTCACCCATCCTAGGAAGGTTACCCATCCAGGTCATCCATCCTACGGGAGGTCACCCATCCGGAGGTTACCCATCCTATAGGAGGTCACCCATCCTTAGGGAGGTCACCCATCCAAGGAAGGTCACCCATCCTAAGAGAGGTTACCCATCCTACGGGAGGTCACCCATCCTAGGGAGGTTACCCATCCTAAGGGAGGTCACCCATCCTAGGAAGGTTACCCATCCTCAGGAGGGCACCCATCCTACGAGAGGTTACCCATCCTATGAAGGTCACCCATCTTTAGGGAGGTTAGCCATCCTAAGAGAGGTTGTTTGTGGTATTAAACGAAAGAATGAAAGTGTATTTCAATGACGGGGCTTGTACGAAACCCGCACGTCACGCCCCAGTCCCAAAATATTATGGAACCAGGCCACGTGGCATTGGCCAGCTGACACGACTCCGAGGATATCCCAATTTAATGGATCCTGGCGAAGCGTGCTACGCTGTCCTAAAATCTAACAAGTCTAATATCATCAACAGGCAATGACTAATCTCATCCACAGATAATAAGTAAATACTGAAATGAAAGACTGGAATATAAGAAACATAGTCGACTGACATAGTACAACTAAATAAGTCCGGTGGGAACAAATCCACTACAAATGATGGAAATAAAGTACTGATAGTCTGAAATAAGAGTACTGAAAATAAGAGTGGCTGAAACAGCTGCTAACTAGATAAGGAGCTCCAGTCATAGGCGGAAGGCCTACCAAGAATGATCAGGGGTACTCCGATGGTGAAACCTCAAGCTCCTCGTCAAGAGCAAACCTCGTCTCCACACCTGGCCCGTACACTGTGGGGTAATAGGCCTCGTCCAGATCTGGGAGATAACCAGGTCCTCAGAGGGATGTAACAAGATACAATATGCATGCCAGATATAGTACTGAATAAAAGTAAAGAGGGGTGTGCTAACCATCTAAGTGAATGCAATGTAAGGACAACTTCAGAACGTATAGGTAGGCGTAGGCAAAACGTCCAACGTCCTCTAGAGTGTGGTATCTGCAACGTCCATCATTCCGGAGAATGAGGTATCTGTATATATATAACGTCCAACACTCTAAGGGACGTGGTATCTGCAAATGTATATACGTCCGTACCACTGCGAAGAGTGGGGTATCTGCAATAAAGGAGGTGGGTGTCCCATACGCCTATCAGTTGTCCTCCCCGCCCAATGTGGAAACGCAAGTCGAATACACGACGTGAGAATCCCGTATCTATATGCCAAGTCACAGCTAACTATATTACCCTAGATTACGTGCTAGTCCGTGATGCATGTCGTACGCACCGATAGCGAATCGGGTACGCGGACCCGCATCCCAATATGAATGTACCATCGCGATACGTGTAAAGTGTCACGGTCTAGGAGGATATCAATATATCCTCACAGTGGTAGGTGAGTCAGCTAACAACTAGGTCAAGTACACTACTCATCGACGCAATGTCGACTGCACCCGAGTCAATCTCGGATGCGCACAGTTCATGTATATTTGAAATATTTAACATTTAAATTTAAAGCAGTAAATCAGCAAGGTATACTTGCCTGCCCCGGGTAGCTGCGAAATCCAAAGCCCTGCTCCTGATGCCTCGGCAGTAGTGTCCAGCAATCCTATATAGGATATAGTAATGTCTAAATTAGTCGCTATAATACCACGACTAGGGCACACTGTCCGTATCTACAACTGTCACAGGGTCTGGGCTATATGTATATTTAGCTAACACTAGTATTTATATACACACTACAATCATATTTAAATATATTAAATAATATATTTGTTTATTAGTTCCAAAAATATATTTATGTATTATTTAGCAATACGCTGGTAAATATGTTATATTCAATAAATACATATACATACATAGTATGGTAACTTGAAATATACAATTATATACTTATATATTAATATATATATACATATTAGGGATTCAAATAAAAATAGGGTATTTAAACTCATGTATATTTATTCTATGTATATACATACATTTTTATTTATAAAACTACGTACTTATATATTTATGTTATATACAAAACATACCTATTTTTATAGAAATACAGTATATACAAAAATAATACTTTATTTTCCATACTTGTATTTAATACCATAAATATTAGATTATTATATATTCCTTGCATTTTATAAATAACATACATACATACATACCTAATATAAATACATATATTAATAATACTTGATTTATTTACAGAAATGTAATTAATATTATAAATAATTAGATATTTAATATTCTTTGTATTTTAACAAAATAAAATACATACATACATATATACGTACACACATATATACATACATATATACATACTTACACAATATAATTTAAATTAACACAAAGATTATAATATATATATAATATGGAATTTGTACTGGAACTCAATAAATACATATGCTGTTAATAATTAATATACAGTATATTATAGAATACGTATTTTAAATACGAAAATATACGACATTCACCTATATATAAACTTGTACTGAACATTACATGTATAAATCTAAATAAATACACATAAAATAATGTACCTAAATGCTCGACAGGTCGAGGGGGTCGAGCTGGTCAGTCGTCGCCGGCGGGGGTGGCCGGGCGGCGCTCCGGCGAGGCTCGGGGAGGTCGCGGGCAGCAGCAGCGGTTCTCGACTCGTCGACGCTGCGGGCTCGATTCCTCTCCGGTGCCTCGACGCCTTCGGCCGAAATTTTGTGGGGTGGTGGAGAACTGGCTGGGGGAGGCTCTGGTGAAAAATGGTGGCCGGAGGTGCGGGGGTGGAGGAGTACGAGGCTGCGGGGTCGTCGGCTACACAGTGCGGGCTGGGGGGGTGACGACCGGTGCGGGCGGTCGGGCGGGCTGCTCCGGCGTCGTGGGGGCCGGAGTTTCTGGTGGCAGGTGGGGTGGGGACTGGCGAAGGTGGTCGAGTGGTATGGCGGCGGTCGGTGGAGGCTGGTGGCGGTGGTCGAGCTCGGGGGGGGGAGAGTAGTATCGGGCTGGTGGTGAGGATAGTTAGGGTTTAGTTGGTTTTAGGTATTTCCTTGGGTTGTGTGCCTTCCAAATGAGGTAGAATGATGTATAAGTAGGAGAGAGAGTGAGGGGAGGGCTGCCTAGGGATTAGGGCCGGCTGAACCTAGATGTTTGGGGAGTTGGGGATGTTCATCAAGATGAGTGGAGGGCTAGGAATAGTCCATTCAAATTGTAGGGTCAAGATGGGTTCCCAAAAAGGTGATGCAAGGACATGTAATGGGGGGAAAACCAATACCTTCGTTTTGGGCATTTCATTTCTTTTCTCCATGATGGTTTGGGCCAATGAGAGGGGGACACCACATTGCAATTTTGTAATTAGGCACCTGAACAATTTGGTATTTGCACAAATACTAGGATTGGGGATTTAATGCAACCAAACACCATGTTTGGTGTTCCTCATTGGACTATGATGGTGTTTGGTGTTTTGTATGAGGCTTGTGGGTGTGGATGTGGGTTTGGGTTGGAGTTGGGTTAAATTTAATTGAGGTTGGGTAGCCACATTAATTAATTCGTAATTAATGTGACGGGTGTTTCTAATTTAATTTAATTAAAAACCGGGAGTCTAAATTGGGCTGGACAAGGGTCATTGGTGTAGTAGGCTCAGTGTACAATAATATCGTGATCTGGGTTGGTCAAAACTGGTTGAGGTTGGGTCTCAATTTCAATTGGAACGGACAGCAAACGTAATTATGCAATTTAATTAATTTGCGCACGGACGTTTGTAACGACTTTTGTGCGACTATAATTTGGCACGAAAATCGGTATCCGGGGTTTGTTCTAGGTTCAATATGAGGGGTTTATAGGTCTAGGTCAAATATGTGGAAATTGGTTTTAGGGCATCAGCTAGGGTAGTATCCTAAAACAATCAATCATTGCACAAGTATCATAATACTATATATTAAATCTTAATTAATTCAGGTTAACCCTAATTATGCTAATTTAATTAGCAAAACCCTAATTTCTGGTCGAGGGGGTTTACAATCTACCCAACTTATAAAAATTTCGTCCTCAAAATTAAAACAGACATAATAATCTATAATTTATCAAGCAATGCAACGAACATACCTAGGACCGGTGGAGTCTGTTGACATACTGGGAACACTCCTGAGCCTGATGTCGGTTCGATCCACACCTAAAACATTGTCCTAACTTTTTTCTGCATTCTTTCTGAATATGTCCCTTCTTTCTGCAATAGTGACATATTGGCGGCTCTCTATGCGGACATGGCACAATCCTCTGTTGCGTCTGCACTCCTGGATGCCGGATCGGTCCTCCTGCTCCTTGCTGGGTTCTGGCTGGTACGTTTGCGTTGGAACGTCTTGCTCCTCCGTCTATGGCTTCCTGGATCCTTGCCTCTGATAGACCCTTTTCATAAGAGATCCTCGCCTGAGTAGAGGTATACCTCTGCAGCTCGAAGGAAAGGCCGTGATGGAATCTTCTGGCGTTCTCTAGATCTGCCATCAGGCTCCGTCTCAAAGTCTCGGTCTGATGCCACTGCACCTGCATCATAGTCTGGAAGAACTGCAACATCTGGTGCTGTCCCTCCGCTGGTGGCATCTGGGGTGGAAATAGCGGAGGTGGAGGTAAATCCTCTGGTTGTGCTGTAGGTGTTTCTTGAGACGTCGGCCTCTCGGTCTGCGGTATCAGCGTCACCCTCGAGGTCTGTCCCTCGAAGTGCTGTATCGGGATCGTCTGCGATGTCTGGCCCTCTGACTGCTGCGTCCTCTCGTCGGGAGAGATTTGATGCCAGTGCATCATCGGGGCCTGGGGGATCACTTGTGCATGTGGCTGAGGCTGCTCTCCGGGTGGTCCCTGGGATGTCTCCTCCCTCTGTGCGGTAGTCGATGGCACTACGGCACCGTATGGCTTGCATCCACTACACAAGTTCATCTCGCCGCAAGTGATGGAACTACATTAAAAGAGTACGGAAATCAAACAGGATGCAGATATTCAAATAATTAGATACGAAAGAGGTTCAAGGGCGATGATCAAGTGGATGAGACCTAGTAATTTCTATCCTATTGCAGGCTCGCTGGGCATGTTACCATACCACAAGCGATAAACATGACCTGCATGGGCCGCCACTAAAACTATGTCACACCCCAGTCCCAAAATATTATGGAACCAGGCCACGTGGCATTGGCCAGCTGACACGACTCCGAGGATATCCCAATTTAATGGATCCTGGCGAAGCGTGCTACGCTGTCCTAAAATCTAACAAGTCTAATATCATCAACAGGCAATGACTAATCTCATCCACAGATAACAAGTAAATACTAAAATGAAAGACTGGAATATAAGAAACATAGTCGACTGACATAGTACAACTGAATAAGTCCGGTGGGAACAAACCCACTACAAATGATGGAAATAAAGTACTGATAGTCTGAAATAAGAGTACTGAAAATAAGAGTGACTGAAACAGCTGCTAACTAGATAAGGAGCTCCAGTCATAGGCGGAAGGCCTACCAAGAATGATCAGGGGTACTCCGATGGTGAAACCTCAAGCTCCTCGTCAAGAGCAAACCTCGTCTCCACACCTGGCCCGTACACTGTGGGGTAATAGGCCTCGTCCAGATCTGGGAGATAACCAGGTCCTCAGAGGGACGTAACAAGATACAATATGCATGCCAGATATAGTACTGAATAAAAGTAAAGAGGGGTGTGCTAACCATCTAAGTGAATGCAATGTAAGGACAACTTCAGAACGTATAGGTAGGCGTAGGCATAACGTCCAACGTCCTCTAGAGTGTGGTATCTGCAACGTCCATCATTCCGGAGAATGAGGTATCTGTATATATATAACGTCCAACACTCTAAGGGACGTGGTATCTGCAAATGTATATACGTCCGTACCACTGCGAAGAGTGGGGTATCTGCAATAAAGGAGGTGGGTGTCCCATACGCCTATCAGTTGTCCTCCCCGCCCAATGTGGAAACGCAAGTCGAATACACGACGTGAGAATCCCGTATCTATATGCCAAGTCACAGCTAACTATATTACCCTAGATTACGTGCTAGTCCGTGATGCATGTCGTACGCACCGATAGCGAATCGGGTACGCAGACCCGCATCCCAATATGAATGTACCATCGCGATACGTGTAAAGTGTCACGGTCTAGGAGGATATCAATATATCCTCACAGTGGTAGGTGAGTCAGCTAACAACTAGGTCAAGTACACTACTCATCGACGCAATGTCGACTGCACCCGAGTCAATCTCGGATGCGCATAGTTCATGTATATTTGAAATATTTAACATTTAAATTTAAAGCAGTAAATCAGCAAGGTATACTTGCCTGCCCCGGGTAGCTGCGAAATCCAAAGCCCTGCTCCTGATGCCTCGGCAGTAGTGTCCAGCAATCTATATAGGATATAGTAATGTCTAAATTAGTCGCTATAATACCACGACTAGGGCACACTGTCCGTATCTACAACTGTCACAGGGTCTGGGCTATATGTATATTTAGCTAACACTAGTATTTATATACACACTACAATCATATTTAAATATATTAAATAATATATTTGTTTATTAGTTCCAAAAATATATTTATGTATTATTTAGCAATACGCTGGTAAATATGTTATATTCAATAAATACATATACATACATAGTATGGTAACTTGAAATATACAATTATATACTTATATATTAATATATATATACATATTAGGGATTCAAATAAAAATAGGGTATTTAAACTCATGTATATTTATTCTATGTATATACATACATTTTTATTTATAAAACTACGTACTTATATATTTATGTTATATACAAAACATACCTATTTTTATAGAAATACAGTATATACAAAAATAATACTTTATTTTCCATACTTGTATTTAATACCATAAATATTAGATTATTATATATTCCTTGCATTTTATAAATAACATACATACATACATACCTAATATAAATACATATATTAATAATACTTGATTTATTTACAGAAATGTAATTAATATTATAAATAATTAGATATTTAATATTCTTTGTATTTTAACAAAATAACATACATACATACATATATACGTACACACATATATACATACATATATACATACTTACACAATATAATTTAAATTAACACAAAGATTATAATATATATATAATATGGAATTTGTACTGGAACTCAATAAATACATATGCTGTTAATAATTAATATACAGTATATTATAGAATACGTATTTTAAATACGAAAATATACGACATTCACCTATATATAAACTTGTACTGAACATTACATGTATAAATCTAAATAAATACACATAAAATAATGTACCTAAATGCTCGACAGGTCGAGGGGGTCGAGCTGGTCAGTCATCGCCGGCGGGGGTGGCCGAGCGGCGCTCCGGCGAGGCTCGGGGAGGTCGCGGGCAGCAGCAGCGGTTCTCGACTCGTCGACGCTGCGGGCTCGATTCCTCTCCGGTGCGTCGACGCCTTCGGCCGAAATTTTGTGGGGTGGTGGAGAACTGGCTGGGGGAGGCTCTGGTGAAAAATGGTGGCCGGAGGTGCGGGGGTGGAGGAGTACGAGGCTGCGGGGTCGTCGGCTACACAGTACGGGCTGGGGGGTGACGACCGGTGCGGGCGATCGGGCGGGCTGCTCCGGCATCGTGGGGGCCGGAGTTTCTGGTGGCAGGTGGGGTGGGGACTGGCGAAGGTGGTCGAGTGGTATGGCGGCGGTCGGTGGAGGCTGGTGGTGGTGGTCGAGCTCGGGGGGGGGAGAGTAGTATCGGGCTGGTGGTGAGGATAGTTAGGGTTTAGTTGGTTTTAGGTATTTCCTTGGGTTGTGTGCCTTCCAAATGAGGTAGAATGATGTATAAGTAGGAGAGAGAGTGAGGGGAGGGCTGCCTAGGGATTAGGGCCGGCTGAACCTAGATGTTTGGAGAGTTGGGGATGTTCATCAAGATGAGTGGAGGGCTAGGAATAGTCCATTCAAATTGTAGGGTCAAGATGGGTTCCCAAAAAGGTGATGCAAGGACATGTAATGGGGGGAAAACCAATGCCTACGGTTTGGGCATTTCATTTCTTTTCTCCATGATGGTTTGGGCCAATGAGAGGGGGACACCACATTGCAATTTTGCAATTAGGCACCTGAACAATTTGGTATTTGCACAAATACTAGGATTGTGGATTTAATGCAACCAAACACCATGTTTGGTGTTCCTCATTGGACTATGATGGTGTTTGGTGTTTTGTATGAGGCTTGTGGGTGTGGATGTGGGTTTGGGTTGGAGTTGGGTCCAATTTAATTGAGGTTGGGTAGCCACATTAATTAATTCGTAATTAATGTGATGGGTGTTTCTAATTTAATTTAATTAAAAACCGGGAGTCTAAATTGGGCTGGACAAGGGTCATTGGTGTAGTAGGCTCAGTGTACAATAATATCGTGATCTGGGTTGGTCAAAACTGGTTGAGGTTGGGTCTCAATTTCAATTGGAACGGACAGCAAACGTAATTACGCAATTTAATTAATTTGCGCACGGACGTTTGTAACGACTTTTGTGCGACTATAATTTGGCACGAAAATCGGTATCCGGGGTTTGTTCTAGGTTCAATATGAGGGGTTTATAGGTCTAGGTCAAATATGTGGAAATTGGTTTTAGGGCATCAGCTAGGGTAGTATCCTAAAACAATCAATCATTGCACAAGTATCATAATACTATATATTAAATCTTAATTAATTCAGGTTAACCCTAATTATGCTAATTTAATTAGCAAAACCCTAATTTCTGGTCGAGGGGGTTTACACCGCGCCCTTTTGTTTACAAACAAACTTGTACAATGTAATCCTATACGAGGATGTGGGAGTACAATTTATTTAATCTGGGTATAAATTGCTATAGGCGTCTGATCTGCGGTCGATCACTTTGGCCCTTGGACTACACGATGTTGAAGAAGTGCCGTAGAAGATAGGTAGCAGCTTCGAAGGTTGCAAAGGAGGGTGGGTGCACGATGCCAAGGTCGTCGATCCCTACTCTTTGCCGAGCTCCGGGCTCCTCTCCCTCTCTCTCTCTCGATCTTCTCTCTCCTTGTTTGGTCTTCACTTGTTTGGTCTTGATCTGATATCAATTTCAACATCTTCTTTTCAAGTTCCGACCTTTTTCCCCATTGATAGGGGTCTCTATTTATAGAGTTTTGGTGACAGTGACCACTCCGTTGGTGCAAAAACCGAGGAGTAGACAACACAGCACCCTTTCACACGACGGTTAAAGTAACCAATGCCTGCGTATGGATGATCTTTTGAATGAGCGTATGACACGGGTCCAACTAAGGGGACACAACGCGTACTATTGCTACGAAGATCACAGCATAAAAGCCACGCAGGTAGGTACCCCTCGTGTAGAAGAGGTGGGCGTAAAAGCCAACGTCTGTCGCCATGGCATAGAAGCCAAATAGGCATAGCAGCCGAACAGGCACAGAAGTCGGACAGGCATAGGAGCCGAACAGGCATGGAAGCCAAACAGGCATAGGAGCCAAACAGGCATGGAAGCCAAACAGGCATAGGAGTAGAACAGGCATAGGAGCCGAGGCGTAGAAGCCGAACAGGCATAGGAGCCGAATAGTCGTAGAGACTGAGAGGGCGTTAGAAGCCGCGTGAGCACTGATCCTGACTGGGCGTAGAAGCCACTGCGTACCATGCCAAAGTGCTGATGTGGACGTCTTAGCCGGAATTACGGCTTTTGCAGATATAATCAAATCCCTTGCATTAAATGCAGAGATTTGCCATCATCCTGTGCATTAAATGCGGAGACGTATTTTGAAAGCCTGCAACCCCTCTGTGCATCCGTCACAGAGATGTGCCTTGAGGGAAACTGTCACTGCTCTGTGCAATTAGACGTAGTGACGTGCCTCGAGCCCCGTACGAGGTGCAGCTTTTGATGTGGCAGTGGTTTGTCTATTGCGGAGCATGAAGCAGCTCATGTTTGCCTGTGTAAAATAGGACAACGTATTCCCTTATACGCGAGAGAGCGGTTTATGCTGAGGGGACTTCAGTAGACGACGGTTCGGTGATCTTTCAACCAAATCCTCTGCATTAAATGCGAAGATCCGTCATAATACTGTGGGGTGCGTCCCGAGGGGTCTGCCACCGTTTCCAGCCGTCGTCTGGGTGGCCGTGCAGCACCTTTTGTCAGGAGTCAGAGGTCAGTTTTACTGCATGACTTGACAGGTTCATCTTGGGGAAGACGAAGCGTTCCTCGTACGCTTTAATGCTGCTTTGAGAGCGGCTGAGTTTTACGCCATGGAGGCGATGAAGAACTCTGTAAAAGCTCTGTTGTACGCCCGGTAGCTTTGGAGGTCTCTGTTTACGGTGCTCTGCATCAAGATGCTGCGTAGATCCTCCCAGCGTATTTTTCATGCTTCTACAAGACCCCCTTCAAAGCTTTTAAATTCCTCGGAATTTGAAACGCTTTGAATGAAGCATGAATAGCCCCTCGTAACTCAAAACGTTTCTGAGTGGAGCGTTGAAACGGTCGATGCTGACTTTATGGCGGATTTATTGGGGACCGCTGTGATCTCTTTTGCCTATAAAAAGGCTGGGGGGTGAACCTGTTCTCACCACATTCCCATCACCACACCTAGATGATCGCCGGAGTTCGTCGGGTAGACCAGAGGAAGAAGGAGATCATGTTCTTCCAGCGTGTAGGGAGCCAAAAAAGACGACGTCTTCGAGCAAGTGTCCACTGCAACTGTGGATCATGGAAAGATATCTTAGCCTCCTTTGCTCGGGATAATCAGCAACTTCATATGGCGTTGCACCAGGAGAGAGGAAGGGTCGTGTTAGACCAGACAGCTCGCAGACTGTTTATTTCTTCCTGAGACCCCTGCGGACGAGATTGGACAAACCGTAATCTGTCGTCCTGATTGGGTTGGGTTTGAGGAAACACCAACTGGATCGGCTATGGCGAATGGAGGATCTTCTTGTTCATGACTGTGGTGGTCATGAACAGCCATGGCGGAAGAGGAAGACCTGCACCGGCACGAGAATCTATCCGGACAGCTTCTGGGCGATCTTCCGACGACGATGGGGGAACTCCTTTGTAGACGGAGTTTCCCTCAGACGTAATCCTAAAAAATAGAGAAAAACCCTTGTAGATTGGATTTCCCTCATATGTAATCATGATTTTAATCTTTTAATAAAGTCGTCTTCTTCTCCATATGATCGTCTTGCCATATGTTGCTTGTGAAGTCTGAATATGTGCAGCTTCGACACGTCTGAACTTTTACGCCGACTCTGATAGAAAGAGTACTAGGCCCTGTCCATAGAATGTTGAGTATTTTGAACGTTTAGAACTGTCCTGTTGCTAGGACTGAGGGACCGCGTAGAGTTTTTCTGATGAACAGAACCCTTGTTCAGACTTCGTCTTCAATAATGATCTCTCGAAATTCCCTTGGAACAGGGTCGAGGTTTTGGCCGTCAAAACTGAATTGCCATCTTGATAGACGAGATGTTCAGACTGGAGCCTGGATGAACCTCTAATTTTGGACCCGAGAAGAGTAATTTCTCAATGTTTGAACTCTGTATACTTCGGGTACCTGGGATGCTTTGGGTTAAGGATGAGTATCTTCTGTGTGAACTCTTTGTAATTGACCGCTTGGAGAACTTGTTCGGATATGCGAAAAGTCAGAGATCCGTAGTGTAGATGAGCTGAGAATCCTGAGTTCATAGCTTATTGAGCGTAGAAAGCTACCGAGCGTGAGATCGCGGGTTTGGTAACTGCTGAGCGTGAAGTCGTAGGTTTGTAGCCTCTCGAGCATGAAAGCTACTGAGCACAAAAGGCATCCGGGCATAAAACCATAGACTTGTAGCTTGCAAGCGTAAAACCGTAGATCCGTTGCTGTCGAGCGTAGAAAGCTCCTTAGCGTAGAACTGTAGATTCGTAGCCTGTTTAGAGAAAGAAATCTTCCGTGCGTAGGGCCTGTGGATCTGTTGCCTCCGAGCGTAAACTAAACGCCATCGAGCGTGAGATCGCAGGTTTGGTAACTGCTAAGCGTGAAGTCGTAGGTTTGTAGCCTCTCGAGCATGAAAGCTACTGAGCACAAAAGGCATCCCGGCATAAAACCATAGACTTGCAGCTTGCGAGCGTAAAACCGTAGATCTGTTGCTGTCGAGCGTAGAAAGCTTTTTAGCGTAGAGCCACGAACCTGTTTTGCACGAAAGACTCTTCGAATTTGCTGACCGTCCGTCTTTCGAGCGTAGTGGGCTGATGTGGCATCCAATCATAACCAACTTTTAATTGCGAGGTCCGGTTGGGGTCTCGAGGAGTCCGTCCGAGGATTCGAGGAGTCGTCCTGAACTCTATATATATCCCAAGCCTTGGAGAGAGAAATTTTTTCATCCGTCTTCTGCGAGAGAGAGCTTTCGACTGTTCGAGTTTTCTTCGTTCCTTCTCCGAGTACTTCGAGTTTTCAAAAGAATGGCGTCGAAGCAAACCTCCTCCGCTAAGGGAAAGGGCATAGGTTCTTCTTCTCCTGTCCCAGCGAGAGAGTCTCCGGTCGGGCAAGGCGAACTTCCTTCTGAGCGAAATATCCCGCCGACGAGTAGTGCACCCGGTCTGAGAGGTAGAGCTTTTGGGAAGATAAGAACGACGAAAGGAAATCCTTCGCACACGTTGAACGTGACCGCGCTAGGTCATCTTCTGTGCTGATAGCCTCTCTGAGGAAGATGATGCACGGAGACGTTTTCATCTTTTACGCCCACATTTCTAATGTGCCACCGTAAAAACTCCATCGTTTTCCGCAGTTCTGGGCATAACAGCCCTGATTGCCAAAAACTTGGGGTATTCTATAAAATTTTAGTTCTACGCCTGGGTACGGAACCTTTGGCGTAACCACTAGAATTTTGGCAGTCCGGCGTACAGCATGGACTGCATACCGCCAATTATGCCTTTGGATGAGACTTCCGGCGTAAAAATGGCCAAATTTGTATAGTCTTGGCGTAAAGCACAGACCGTCGTTTCTTTGGTCTGTATGTTCGTGCAGGATTTGTAATGACATATTTTCCTTGCACTTTTGCAGTTGATTTGGGTGAGTCTCCACTGGCCGAGGTGATGGGTTCTGCTGCAGGGATGCTGCATTCGAACTATCTGGAGGATCTGTCCCATGTGGCATTTCCCATCTCTGGACCCCAGTATCCTGAGGGAAGGGAGACCTTGATATCGGCTCAGGGCGAGCGGGCACTGCTGAGTATGATCAACGGAGAGCCCCTGACACACCTATACGGGGAGCGGTACATAAAGCCAGCTTTCCTCTTTGGTGACATGATTGACAAACGGTCCCAGACAAAGCCCAAGAGGGAACCCTGGGTTTTCTTTGCCGGGAATCTGGTTCTGTATCTGCCAACGATGCCGAGGGATTACCCTATCTCGGCTTTCTTCCATGCGACGCATCCCAGGAGGATGTCGTGGACGTTGACTCCTGATCTTCACGGCAAGCCGGGGAAGATCTTTCATTTGAAAGGAGCTGGCCAGGGGTCGTTTGTCAGTCGCCCTTCCGGTGCTGTGACTTTGTTCAGGGGGCTGCGTCCGGGCAGTGTCCCGAGTGAAGACAGCTCGGTGATCCAGTCGGCCCAATTGCCGACTTTTTGTAATGACTTCATGGGACGAGGTGGGGTATATCCCATGGAGAACCCTCGGTGCAACGGGTGGATCACCCCGACCAACTCCCGATGGACCTGCCTGGTAGACTGGGCCTTGAAGCGCTTCCGGAGAGAGCTGGAGGCCATTGGATTGTACGCCGCTGTGAGTGCGACGAGGGTTGGGTTGCCTCCGAACCCTAACTTGTTCTTGGCGCTGATGGAGCGATACATTTCGCTCACCGGGACTTTCGCCACTCCACTGGGGGAGTTGGGATTGGCCCTGCATGAGATGGCAGTGATCTCCAGGCTGCCGATGGGGGATACCCCATATGAAGAGTACGTCCCCACCAATCGGGAGTTGGGGGATTCGGACTCTCGGGTGGTGGAAGTATATCAGGAGCTGATGTGCCAATACTTCGCGTGCACCGGATCAGATTCTCGCTGAGGGGGTAGGAAAGTACCCCGAAGGCACTACAGCCTGTAGTTATTTGAGGTGTTGCCGTCGGCATTTGTCTAAGGAAGCCCAGCTGGCCGGTTTCCTCTCCATATGGCTGCGGCGAGTAGTGGTGCCCGGCACTGCATCTGCAGACCGCATTCACCGGAATATCCTGTGGCCTGCGGTACGTCTGGTGTTTGGGGCAAGACTGGGCTTGCTCCCTGCCATGGTGTGCCGCATTCAGGCTGGCCTGAGAGCTATGACAGATGGATTGCTCGTCGATGAAGCTCGGCGCGAGAGTTTTCCCAGGGTGGAATTACCATACCTGTACTTGATGGGCTGGTTAATTCTCCACAATCCTCGGGTGATGTCTCCCGGCACTGGTAGCAGCTCTGGGGGTAGTTTCTTGCTGAACTACAAGGACTCTTCCTGGAATATGAACACAGTTCTAGACTGTCGGTTGGTGTTGAACTTCTGCCATAGCTGGAAGCTCCTCTGCATTGTTCCCTCCGTACATCACAATCAATCGGGGATATGGTTTGAGGATTCAGGTGAGAGAAGACCGATCTTTCTTCGAAAGCCTTCAATTGGTTGGTCTGTATTAGACTTTCCCATCTGCTGTACAGGAGTGAAGATTACTGCTTCTTTGAGCCCTACTTGCCTAGTCGGTTCGCCAGGCAGTTTGGGTATGATCAGTTGCACGTGGGCAATGCCATCACCAGCTTCAGGTACAGGGGCGGACTCATTGATGGAGCCAGAGGGTAGCAATATTTCATCATGGGTTGCACAAGAGCAACCTTCATTGTGCCGGAGGTCACAACCTCCACGGAGCTGCGCATCCTCCATTCTTATGCCCAGTTTTATGTGGCGATGAATACTTTCCATCGCGATTTTGACCTGCGTGGAAGCTTCAGGGTGCCTTCTCCCAAGCCTGGGGGAAGAGTTGACGTCCCTTCGGTTTCTTCCGATGAGGGCGAGGAGTCTGGCACTCCGGATGAGCCACTGGTGTCGGTGCCGAGGTATGAAGTGCCTCTGCCTGCGGGGGCTTTAGTAGTCTCTTCTGGGAAGCGACGGGCTTCGGCTCCGAAGGAAGCTTCTCTTCGTAAGAGGAGGAAGGAGACGGTTGCTCGTCCTCTCCGCGCTCTTGATGTTGAGGCTCCCGGGAGTGAGCCTGCATCTCCCCACATCAGGGATGATTCTTTGGCTGGAGGTTCCTCGCCTTTTAGAGAGGGACCTTCTACAGTTCCGGCTGGCGGGGCCGGGGAATCTTCGCTTGGGGCTGCTGTCGTTGCCAATGCTTCAGGTAGCGGAACGAGATTGCCTGCATGGCCGTGGCAGATGGAAGAATCTTTTTCTGGGCCAGCAGTGGGTGAAGCTCCCGTTGTGTCAGCGAGCATGCCTAGCGAGGCTCCAGCTGACGAACCTCGACTGCGTTTTGGTGAGGGCTTGTCCGAACTCTTGGCGATGTCGGTCGGCCCACCCCCTTCTCCAGGCATGACAGTCCGCATTGCATCCCTGAGGCGTGGTCTAGCTATCTCGCCTGTAGATGCGTCGTATATGCCGTTGGCTCCGGGTAAATGTCGTCTTTTACATCTTCCCCTAGAAAGGTTATTATCATACTGATACCAACTTTCTTGTCCTCTTTTCAGGGGGCAGTGTAATGCCCCGTTCCCCCTATTCGGGGAGCGCGGCCAAGGAATACTTACGACCGTCCGAACGGGACAGATTGAATTAAGATCCTTTCCTCGTTATGGATTGGTTTCTTCGGAATCAGGTCCCATATACAATGGGTTGTGCCTCGAGGATGGACTCGGCGGCAGAGTCGAGAGGGGCCTTTCCGTTGCGTTGGTTTCTTGTCCATTTTTGTGCCGCTTGGATGCTTTCTTGTTGGTTTTATGACTTGCGTTTTCTTGAACGGTTTCAATGGATTTCATTGCTTTCGTTCTTAGGATTTCGCATTTCGTATCGAGCCTTGGAGACCGAAGCAGGAGGTATTGATCGTCTGTTGGTGCGTGCAGGTGATCGTGTAGACGACGCGCGAGCGGAGTCTTAGAGGTCTCTCCTTCTTCTTCCTATTCAACCAAACTTGTGAGTGGCTCTATTTCGATAAGCACCTTCTTTCCAAGGGCTCCGTTCATAATAAAACTGACTCAGTTGGGCATTCAATCAAACGATACCAATTAAGTAACAAGTTGGATAACAAGATAAGATAGGAAGTAGGCTTGGAACACCCATTGCTTGTCATACAAACCTTGCATAAATTTATTGATGCATGCATGTTCGTTGGGTGTTTAATGGGTTGGTATCTATTGATAGTTCAAAGTGTTCTTCTATAAACTGCTGCATGTTAATTCATATAACTGTTGGTTGATTATGATAGTACAGTAAAGCAGTTTCATACATGATGTTCTTTAAATGGCTAGTAAGTAAATCTATGAGGTAGAGTCATAGTAATGGTCATGGGAATTCTTGTGCACAAGGGATCCAGGTTCCTGCAAGCGGTTACCGGGACACCGGGCCGTTTCGACCCGGGCGGAATCTACTTTCTTAGTCCTGGGAGCGGGGAATTGTAGCGGGGCTAGCTACCCGCGCTGCAAGCGTCGCCGCCAGCCCAGACTAAACCCATGATGGCTGGTAGACAACAAAGAAAGATATTGTGTATATTTAAACTGTGCAGACTAACTATGTCTTCGTGACAGGGAAGGCTATGGTAAGTTGTACAGGTGGTTCAGACGGGACAGGTAAAGTCACCGAACGGTGGCATGTGAAGTTATGTTATTTTGTTCTTGCATACCTGCTAAATGAAATCTGAACTAGGCAAGAATAGAAACCCACCTAAGAACATAATTGTAGCATACTCATTAGATCATATCTCATGAGCTTGGTAAAGTTGAGCAGCTAGCCTTCACCAGTACTTTTCGAAGTACTGACCCTCGTTGTAGCAGGTTCCCCGGCGCAAGGCAACGCGGCGAGGAGCTGAAGTTCTCTCCGAACTTTTGGGATCCTTGGCGGTTCGTGGCCAAGACTTTTGGAGGCTCAAGCTAGAAGCCTTTCACTCTCTCTGTTGCTGAATATCACTAAGGCGATGGTGCTTACTCGCACCCAAGGTGGTTTTGCGTTTTTGAATCTATGTAAAGGGACATAATGTATGGATCGGATATCTCATTTTGCGTCCAAGTTTGTAAGCCCGCGGGCATTTTATACTTTTGAGTCAAGCAATGTAAGAAGATGTTCATTATGAATAAAAGAGAAACTTTTCTATGCCTCAACCTTGTGTTATCTTATATGTCCACTCTGTTGCATTGTTCTAAAGAATATCCTTATGCCTAAGGCCTTGTGCACGCGTGCCCTACGCGTGCACGGCATCACGCCCGGGGGATGATTATCGAATAGCCGAAATCGGGGCGTGACATATTGGTATCAGAGCATGCTTCAGATCCTTTGATCTCACAAAGAAAGTTTCTAAAGAGGACTTTGTTCCTTCCGAGTAGACCCTTGAATTCGCTTGGCCAAAATGAGATACGTTCCATACAGTGAGTCCATAATATACCTTGAGACTAATACAAGTTACTTTCCTTTCAAGGAATGACTTCCGAGCCGGGTGCACAAGCGCAGATGGTGGCGCAAGTGCAAGCGAGTAGTTCAGGCACCTCGGGCAGCTCTGGGAGTCCAGCTGCTGCACCCTCTGCCGATCCGTTCGAGCGAATGATGCGTTTGATGGAGACGCAGCAGAAACAAGCTGAACTACGACAGAGTCAGTTTGAGTCACGGATTAAAGCTCAATTCGTGGCGCAGCGACTTCAGGTGGATACACAACAGAAGCAGATGAATAGTCTGCAAATAATGGTAACGAATATGGTCGCCAACAATCATTCTGCATCCGCCCCCGCAACCGTGCCTATAGTTGCTGAAGCCACCGGACCGCAGAATTCCCAGGGTACCTTACCCTCAGGCGAGAATGGGTCAATCGTGTCGATATCAGAATTTAAGAAGATGTGCCGTGCTACTTTTAAAGGCACCGAGGACCCTTCCTTAGCAATGGACTGGCTGGTCGAGTTGGAGGACCACTTCGAAGCGCTGTGCCTAGACGAGACCAAGAAAGTGGCGTGTGCCCTGCTTCAGCTCCGACAAAATGCACATGATTGGTGGGATGTGCACAAGCAAGCTATTTTGAGTGAAGGTGGCACAACGGCTATCTCCTGGTCCGTGTTTCGCAAGGCCTTCGTGGAGGAATACCTTCCACCCGCCGTCCGTCGCGAAAAAGAAGACGAGTTTGCACTACTGAAGTAGGGAGACATGACGGTGCGTCAATACGCTTCAGAGTTCAACCGACTTGCAAAGTTTGCCAAGTCTCAGCTCGCCGATGCCGAAAGTCGTGCACGAAAGTTCGAGCTCGGACTACGACCCTCTATCCGTGCTCACATCGTAGTGACTCAATATCGTACCATGCGGGAGTCCTTGAATCATGCACTGTCCCTAGAGTCGCAGTATCATCCAGTTAGCTCCGGCGCTGTGCAAAATCACAATCACAAGCGTCCTGCCAACACAGGAGGAAATAACGCGCATAAGCGCCACAACAACAACGGCGGCTCCCAAGACTCGAATCAGGGAAAGAAGCAAGGACAAAATTGTGCTTACTGCCGCAAGCCAGGACACCACATCAGCGAATATCGCGCGGGCAGAGGAGGATGTTTCAAGTGTGGCAAGGTGGGCCACATTGCTCGTAATTGTCCAACACGTTCCAACGATCCATCTTCACACCGTCCGCAGCAGAATAATGACTCAGCTCAGGGTCAGGGGCAAACTCAACGAGCGAACCAGACACCGCAAAACGCTCAGGGCCGAGTCTATGCCTTGACTCGGGACGAGGCACTTGCATCGAACACGACAGTGTCAGGTATATTACTTTTTAATAATGTACCTGCTCGAGTATTGTTTGATTCTGGTGCAACACATAGCTTCATTTCGGCAGATTTTGCCACCGAACACACATTCCCTATGACACCGCTAGGCTTAAACCTAAGTGTTAGCACTCCTTCGGGAGTAGATCTATCGGCTCGCTTAGTCTGTCGTGAAGGTAACATTTGCATCGGGGGACGGAGATTGTCATTAGATGCGATAGTTCTAGACATAAGGGACTACGATCTTATTCTGGGGATGGATTGGCTCGGCGCTTGTTCAGCTACAATTGACTGTGCGAAAAAGGAAGTCGTATTTCGTTTGCCCGGCGAGATCGAGTTTCGCTTCACGTGCAGTCCTGAGTCGAAAGCGTCGAATACCTGCATGGTGATCTCAGCAATGTCTGCCCGACGGATGATTCACTCCGGCTGCGAAGGGTACTTAGCGTCCGTTCGAGACACTCGGCAAGATTGCGCAAACGTTGAGTCTATCCCCGTTGTGGCAGATTTTCCTGATGTGTTCCCCGACGAGTTGCCAGGCATGCCGCCCGATCGAGAGACCGAGTTCACTATAGACACGTTCCCAGAAACTCGACCAATTTCCAAGACGCCGTATCGAATGGCCCCGGCAGAATTGAAGGAGCTTAAAGTACAGTTGCAAGACTTGCTAGATCGAGGATACATTCGGCCTAGTGTATCTCCGTGGGGTGCGCCCGTACTATTCGTAAAGAAAAAGGATAGCTCATTGCGGCTCTGCATCGACTATCGAGAATTGAATAAAGCAACCATTCGTAACCAGTATCCTCTTCCAAGAATAGACGATCTCTTTGATCAGTTGCAAGCTGCCACAGTATTCTCTAAAATCGACCTCCGTTCGGGCTATCACCAACTAAAGATCAAGCCAGACGATGTGCCGAAGTCAGCTTTTCGAACTCGCTATGGCCATTATGAGTTCCTGGTGATGCCGTTCGGACTAACCAATGCACCCGCTGCCTTTATGAGTTTAATGAACCTCGTGTTCCGGCCCTATCTCGATAAGTTTGTAGTAGTATTCATCGATGATATCTTGGTGTATTCGAAGAGTGAGGAAGAACATGCAGAGCACTTGCGGACCGTGCTACAAACTCTTCGGGACAACCAGCTATATGCTAAGCTCAGTAAGTGCGAATTCTGGCTAAGTAGTGTATCTTTCCTCGGGCACATCATTTCTGCGGGAGGCATCTCAGTCGATCCGAAGAAGGTGGAGGCCATTGCCGAGTGGAAGCGACCTGCATCCGTTAGCGAGATTCGAAGCTTCCTCGGGCTAGCGGGCTACTACAGACGGTTCGTGAAGGATTTTTCCAAACTTGCACTACCTCTGACTCGCCTCACACAAAAGGGAGTCGCATTTGAGTGGTCCGCCGACTGCGAAGCTTCGTTTAAAGAGTTAAAGCATCGCCTCACCTCTGCCCCGTTACTTGCACTACCAAACGAGATCTCGGGATTCCAAATATTTAGCGACGCATCCAGGCAAGGCTTGGGGTGTGTACTTATGCAGCGAGATCGAGTGATAGCCTATGCCTCCAGGCAACTAAAGAAGCACGAGAAAAATTATCCTACACACGACCTGGAATTAGCGGCAATTGTCTTTGGCTTGAAATTGTGGCGACACTACCTTTATGGAGTGCCTTGCCAAATTTATACTGATCACAAGAGCTTGAAGTACCTATTCACCCAGACAGACCTCAACCTTCGTCAGCGCCGTTGGCTAGAATTGATAAAAGATTACGACTTGACGATAGACTACACGCCTGGAAAAGGGAACGTTGTAGCGGATGCTTTGAGTCGGATCTTCGTTGGATCTCTGTCAGTCGATCGCAGGTTACGAAGGGACTTAGAAGAGTTGGGCATCGAACTCCGAATTCGATATCGTGGCGCGCGGGTCGCTCAGATGCGATTCGTACCCAACCTAATAGAGCGGGTCACATCTACTCAGAAAGACGACCCTTTCCTAAGGAAGATGCACGACCAGATTCTAGCGGGGAAGGCGAAGGACTTTGCAGTAGATGAAAATGGAGCGTTGCGGGTGAGAGGAAGGCTATGCGTCTCCGATGATTCAGAACTTAGAAAGGAGATCCTTGCGGAAGCTCATTACGCAGCCTATATGATCCATCCCGGGAGCACGAAGATGTATAAGAATCTCCGAACGACCTTCTGGTGGCACGGCATAAAGAAAGATGTCGCACTCTTTGTGTCCCAATGCATAACTTGTCAAAGGGTGAAAGCAGAGCATCAGAGGCCGGGCGGGGAAATGCAAAATCTTGCTATCCCGGAATGGAAGTGGGAGCACATCTGCATGGATTTTATTGTTGGCCTGCCAAGGACGCAACGGGGGAACGACGCAATCTGGGTTATCGTCGACCGGTTAACCAAGTCTGCACACTTCATTGCCATCAAAAGTACTTGGAGCGCCGATCGCCTCGCCCAGACCTACCTTGACGAGATAGTCCGGCTGCACGGAGTGCCAGTTTCTATAGTATCAGATCGGGATGGGCGATTCATCTCGCGTTTCTGGGAGAGCCTTCAGCTGGCGATGGGGACCAAGTTGAAGTTTAGCTCAGCCTATCATCCACAAACCGATGGTCAGACGGAACGAGTGAATCAGATACTAGAAGACATGTTGCGCCTCTGTGTGATCGATTCGAAGTCAAGTTGGGACGTCTACCTGCCGCTGGCCGAATTTGCATACAACAACAGTTATCAGTCCAGCATCGAGATGGCTCCGTACGAGGCTTTGTATGGACGGAAGTGTAGGTCACCAATCTGCTGGGACGAAGTCGGAGAACGGCAAATCCTTGGGCCGGAGCTGGTTGAACAAACCGTACAAAAGGTTCGGTTGATTCGTGAACGGTTGAAGACAGCACAAAGCCGACAAAAGGGTTATGCCGATGCTCGACGTCGCCCCCTTGAATTCTTTGAAGGGGACCACGTGTTCTTGAAAGTCTCGCCTATGTGCGGAGTCATGCGATTCGGAGTAAAAGGAAAGCTAAGTCCGAGATTTGTTGGACCGTTTGAAATTCTCAAACGGGTTACTCCGGTCACCTATCAAGTTGCTTTGCCGCCTGCCCTATCAGAAGTACACAATATTTTTCACGTTTCACAGCTGAGAAAGTTTGTACACGACCCGAACCACATAGTCGACTTGGGTCAGTTGAATCTGCAAGCGGACTTGTCGTACGAGGCAGAGCCTGTCCAAGTTTTGGATCGTAAAGAGAAGCAGTTGCGGAACCGAACCGTCTCGCTAGTGCACGTCCTGTGGCGGAACCACTCGGTCGAGGAGTCGACCTGGGAACTTGAAGCTGATATGAGGGAAAGGTTCCCCTCATTATTCCTTAGTGGTAGGTTCTATTCCTAAGTTTCGGGACGAAACTTTCTTTTGGATGGTTATGATGTAATGCCCCGTTCCCCCTATTCGGGGAGCGCGGCCAAGGAATACTTACGACCGTCCGAACGGGACAGATTGAATTAAGATCCTTTTCTCGTTATGGATTGGTTTCTTCGGAATCAGGTCCCATATACAATGGGTTGTGCCTCGAGGATGGACTCGACGGCAGAGTCGAGAGGGGCCTTTCCGTTGCGTTGGTTTCTTGTCCGTTTTCGTGCCGCTTGGATGCTTTCTTGTTGGTTTTATGACTTGCGTTTTCTTGAACGGTTTCAATGGATTTCATTGCTTTCGTTCTTAGGATTTCGCATTTCGTATCGAGCCTTGGAGACCGAAGCAGGAGGTATTGATCGTCTGTTGGTGCGTGCAGGTGATCGTGTAGACGACGCGCGAGCGGAGTCTTAGAGGTCTCTCCTTCTTCTTCCTATTCAACCAAACTTGTGAGTGGCTCTATTTCGATAAGCACCTTCTTTCCAAGGGCTCCGTTCATAATAAAACTGACTCAGTTGGGCATTCAATCAAACGATACCAATTAAGTAACAAGTTGGATAATAAGATAAGATAGGAAGTAGGCTTGGAACACCCATTGCTTGTCATACAAACCTTGCATAAATTTATTGATGCATGCATGTTCGTTGGGTGTTTAATGGGTTGGTATCTATTGATAGTTCAAAGTGTTCTTCTATAAACTGCTGCATGTTAATTCATATAACTGTTGGTTGATTATGATAGTACAGTAAAGCAGTTTCATACATGATGTTCTTTAAATGGCTAGTAAGTAAATCTATGAGGTAGAGTCATAGTAATGGTCATGGGAATTCTTGTGCACAAGGGATCCAGGTTCCTGCGAGCGGTTACCGGGGCACCGGGCCGTTTCGACCCGGGCGGAATCTACTTTCTTAGTCCTGGGAGCGGGGAATTGTAGCGGGGCTAGCTACCCGCGCTGCAAGCGTCGCCGCCAGCCCAGACTAAACCCATGATGGCTGGTAGACAACAAAGAAAGATATTGTGTATATTTAAACTGTGCAGACTAACTATGTCTTCGTGACAGGGAAGGCTATGGTAAGTTGTACAGGTGGTTCAGACGGGACAGGTAAAGTCACCGAACGGTGGCATGTGAAGTTATGTTATTTTGTTCTTGCATACCTGCTAAATGAAATCTGAACTAGGCAAGAATAGAAACCCACCTAAGAACATAATTGTAGCATACTCATTAGATCATATCTCATGAGCTTGGTAAAGTTGAGCAGCTAGCCTTCACCAGTACTTTTCGAAGTACTGACCCTCGTTGTAGCAGGTTCCCCGGCGCAAGGCAACGCGGCGAGGAGCTGAAGTTCTCTCCGAACTTTTGGGATCCTTGGCGGTTCGTGGCCAAGACTTTTGGAGGCTCAAGCTAGAAGCCTTTCACTCTCTCTGTTGCTGAATATCGCTAAGGCGATGGTGCTTACTCGCACCCAAGGTGGTTTTGCGTTTTTGAATCTATGTAAAGGGACATAATGTATGGATCGGATATCTCATTTTGCGTCCAAGTTTGTAAGCCCGTGGGCATTTTATACTTTTGAGTCAAGCAATGTAAGAAGATGTTCATTATGAATAAAAGAGAAACTTTTCTATGCCTCAACCTTGTGTTATCTTATATGTCCACTCTGTTGCATTATTCTAAAGAATATCCTTATGCCTAAGGCCTTGTGCACGCGCGCCCTACGCGTGCACGGCATCACGCCCGGGGGACGATTATCGAATAGCCGAAATCGGGGCGTGACAGGCAGCGTCCACGGGGAGTATAGCGTTGAAGCGCCCTCTGGCTCTGCTCTGGCCCCTGGCGATGATACGGAGGCGCCCGATTTCGAGAAGGAAATTCCTTCGGGGGCTAGCTTGCCCGGAGTGGTCTCGTTATCTCAAGAGGAGGATGAACCTGTCACCGTGACCTCGCCTCTTGTGAGTATGCCGATGACTGTTGCCGCGCCTCATTCGGTCGTACCGCCTGTCGAGGCGGCGGGTGTGGCTTCTGCTATCGTTCCCGGAGGGGGACTTGCTAGTATTACAACCACCCCTGGCGTTCAGTCGAATCTAGTTGCGTTGACCGAGCAGCATACCAGCCTCTTCTATACCGGTTTGAAAATGATGGTATCAATGGTGCTGGCGAAGAGCCTAGACTTCGAGCGCTTGAAGAAGACTTCCCAGTTCTCGATTGGGGTCGTCAGGGAGCTCGGTGATCCTGGGGTAGCAGACGCCCTGGAGGCAGTGGTTAATGGCTTAGAGCAACCTTTTAACGACTACTTGCAGCTGACTGGGGGCAGCCTTGATCCTGATGTCCAGACCAGATACGATGCCATGACTGCGCGGCTTGCTGCAATGCTGGAAAGCCTAGACAACTCCATCAGGACGCACAAGCTGGAGATGGATGAAAGGAAGGCTGTCGTGGAGGAGGCTCTTGCAGTTGAGACGAAGTGCCGATCCGAGCACGAAAGGAACGCAGCGAGGGCCCGCAAGCTGAAGGAAAAACTTGCTTTGGCAGATGAATGGGCTTCTCAGTCGTTGGCAGGTCTGGATGTAGCGACTGGTCGACTGAGCGCAGCATGGCGGGATCTGGACCGTGCAGAGGCTGCCCGTGCGGGCTGTCTTCGGGCAAGGGCTGAGCTGACCCTTACGAACACTGCCGAGGCACGGCTGGAGCAGGCTAGCGTCGATGCCTTGTTTCTCAGGAACGAGAGGATAGCTGCACTGGAGCGGCTGATTCGCGATCTGACTAGTCCGCCATCATGATGTATCCTTTCTCCTTTTGTTTCCCCAGATGTAATTTTGTTCTCTTTTGGGAATAAAGCGGCTCTTTTCTGACTTTGTAGACCCATCATTTCGGAATGTAAATGATAGGTTTGGGTGAGAGTGATATCAGAGGTAGTATGGACGTGATAAGCTCTCGGTATCTTTAGCAGGACATTTCTATTCATTGGTCATACGGACATGATAGAAATGTACTTTTGCTAAGGTTTGTAGGTAAGACACTATCAGAGGTAGTATGGACATGATAGGCTCTTGGTAAACTTCAGCAGGACACATCTATTCATTGGTCATACGGACATGATAGAAATATGCTTTGGCTAAGGTTTGTAGGTATGACACTATCAGAGGTAGTATGGACATGATAGGCTCTTGGTAAACTTCAGCAGGACATATCTATTCATTGGTCATACGGACATGATAGAGGTGTGCTTTGGCTAAGGTTTGTAGGTAAGACACTATCAGAGGTAGTATGGACATGATAGCCTCTTGGTTTCCAAATTAGTCGACCGCATCTATTCAGAGGTTATATGGACATGATAGAAATATGACTCGACTAGTTTTGTTTTGGAAGTAGTTTAGTCAGAATTGAGGTTTTCGCTATATTCCACCTGAGCAGAGGAGGTCAAGCATAGTACTTTTTCAGGAATTTGCCGTTGACGGGAGCCATCAACAGGTCTCCATTAGGCTGGGCTAGCCTGTAGGCGCCATTTGAGAACGTTGTCTCGATCACATAAGGGCCCTCCCATTTGGGCTAGAATTTGCCCTTGCTTCTGTGAGTAAGAATCATCGGCCTTCTTACGGCTAAAACTAGCTCGCCGACTTTGAACACTCTTTCCTTTACTTTACGATCGAAAGCCCTGGAAATGCGTGCTTGGTAGAGCGTGATGCGCTGTTGAGCTTGGAGACGTTTCTCGTCTAATCCTTCTAGCTCCTGAAGCCTTAAAAGGTCATTCTTTTGTTGAGTCAGCTCATTAGCCACGGCTATCCTGAGTGACGGGATCTGGATCTCAATAGGAAGAACTGCTTCGCTTCCGTAGACCAGCGAGAATGGGGTACAACCTGTCGGTGTTCGTACCGTTGTGCGGTATGCCCAGAGGCATTCGCCCAGCTTCTCGTTCCAATCTCTCTTGTTTGAGGAGACGAATTTCTTCAAGAGTTTGATAATGGTTTTGTTGAAAGCTTCTGCCAAACCATTAGCAGCTGGATAGTACGTGGTAGAGGCGATATTGTGTATCCGATTTTTATCGCAAAACCGATGAAACGCTTGACTGATGAACTAAGGCCCATTGTCGTGGATTATCCTCCGGGGTATCCCGAAGCGATAAATGACGTGATGCTTGATGAAGCTGATCACATTGGATGCCTTTACCTCAGTAAGAGGGATTGCCTCTGCCCATTTGGAGAAGTAATCCGTGATGGCCATTATGAACTGGTGACCCCTGGAAGAAGACGGGTGAATAGGACCGATGACATCCATACCCCAAGCTTCGAAAGGCCAAGATGCGACCGTAGGATGTAGGTGTTCCGACGGTTGATGTATGAAGTCCGCATGAACCTGACAGGCTCTGCAATGTCTTGCATACCGTATTGCATCTGAGATCATAGTGGGCCAATAATAGCCCATTCTCCTGATGCGATCTTGCAGTTTAGGACCGGGTTGATGCGCTCCGCATACGCCGTCGTGAGCTTCACGGATAATCTGCTGTGCTTCGTCGTTAGAGAGACACCTCAATAGTAGTCCGTCGTAGGTCCGACGATATAAGCACTGCGAAGATGCATCGAAGTAGAAGCGTAATGATCGTCTCTTGACGGATACTGCTTCCTTGGGGTCCTCTGGCAAGATTCCGTATGCTACGAAATCTATGAAGGGACTTTTCCAATCTTTCGTAGGAGGATCGGTGTTTACAGCGTAGCTGCGTTCTATGTGAGAGTTGTTCTTCACACAGAACAATTCTCTGTTAAGAAGGATTACCGAATTCTGCCTTCTTATGGGAGTAGCCAGATCTGCAGCTAGACTAGCTAGGGCATCAGCTTCCAGGTTCTGAGATCGAGGAACATGCTCTAGGAAGAACCCTTTGAATGTCATGGCTATCTCGACTGCTGCTTGGTGATAGGAGATGAGGTCTGGATTCCGGACTTCATATATTCCTCTGACTTGATTGACGATAAGCAGAGAATCACCGAAAGCTTCCAGGGATTGGACCCCCAGCTCTTTAGCGACTTGGAGCCCGATTAGTAGGGCGTTGTACTCTGCCACATTGTTGGAGCACGGCTCGCTAAGGGAGTACGCTCGATAGATGACGAGTTGGTCAGGGGCGACCAGGACGACTCCTACTCCTGAAACTATGTTTCCTTTGGGACTGGTTCGGGAGGCACCATCGAAGAATAGTTGCCATGCGTCACCTTCCGACGTGGAATTACATTCTGCAACTTCATCAGGGATGTCCTCGTATAGTCTGGAGGTTTCCGGGATCGGATGAGCAGCCAGGAAGTCGGCCATTGCTTGGCCTTTGATGGACTTCTGCGGGACATACACCGTGTCATATGGTATTAGCAGCATCGCCCAGGTCGCGAGTCGGGAATTAAGAGAACTTGGCTTACTCATCAGTATCCGGAGAGGGTTAATCCTGGAGATGATATGAATCGTTTGGCCGGTGACATAGTGTCGCGTCTTCTGGATAGCGAACATCAGAGCCAAGCATTCTTTCTCCACTGGGTTGTACCGGTGCTCGGCTCTGACCATCATCCTGCTGAGATAGTAGATAGCCTGCTCGTGGCCCGCATCGTTCTTCTGTACGAGGAGGGCTCCTAGCGAATGATCCATTGCTCGAACGTATAGCAAGAATGGCCTTCCCATGATGGGGGGCGCCAGAACTGGCGGACTGGTGAGGTAGCGCTTGATATCTCCGAATGCTTGCTGACAGGTTTCGTCCCATACGAAGGATACACCTTTCTTCATGAGATGAGAAAAGGGCTGACATCTCCCCGAGAGGTTGGATATGAACCGCCGGATATAAGCCAAACGTCCTTGAAACCCTCTGAGCTCCCTCAGATTATGGGGCGGTCGCATTTCTACAATTGCTTGGACTTTGTCAGGGTCCACTTGGATGCCTTTGGCGGTAATGACGAATCCCAAAAATTTGCCGCTAGATACACCCAGAAATGACTTTGTAGGGTTCATCTTGAGTTGGTGCTGGCGCATTAACTCGAATATCGTCCTCAGGTCTCGGATGTGATCGCTTCTGAGGTGGCTTTTCACGGCTATGTCGTCTACGTAACATTCCACTGTTTTGCGTAAATGCTCATGGAATATGCTACTCATAGCCCGTTGGTATGTAGCCCCGACGTTTTTCAATCCAAAGGGCATGACTGTATAGCAATATACCCCCAGTGGTGTCCGGAAGGCAGTGTGCTTTTCGTCTTCAGGATGCATCTTGATTTGATTGTATCCTGAGAACCCGTCCATAAAAGATATGCGCTCAAAGCCGCAGGTGTTGTCGATCATGATGTCCGTGATGGGAAGGGGGAATTCATCCTTGGGGCAGGCTGCATTTAGATCTCGGTAATCGATGCAGATGCGTATTTTCCTATTTTTCTTCATGACTGGGACAACGTTGGCGACCCAGTCGGGATGTTGTTCCTCCCGGATGAAACTGCAGGCTATCAACTTCTTGACTTCAGCTTGAATGGCGTCCATCATATCCGGGCGAAACCGGCGTTGGTGCTATTTTACAGGCTTCGAATTGGGCAATATGTTGAGCTTATGGGTAGCTACTTTCGGATCAAGTCCCAGCATATCCTCATAATTCCACGCAAAGACGTCGATATATTCTTTTATCAGTTGAATAACCTCTTCCCTTTCAGCTAGGGCGAGATTGTTACTGATAAATATCGGCTTTGGTGAGAGCTCATCCCCGACGTCGATCTGGATCACTTCATCTTTAGTGGGAGGTTCTTTCTGCTCGAAGCAAAATTCCCATTGTGTATCCATTTGTCGGGCCCAAAGGTCATTTTCAAACGGCTCAGACTCTGGTTCGTTCGCCTCGAAGGGATCCGTCACTACCATATTTACTAATAATGCTGGTTCGGGAACATCAGGTGAGTCGGAGGGCGACGAGTCGTCTTGAAAGGAGGAAAAGACACCCTTGCCTGACTCGGAGGAGGTGGCATACCCTAACCCGAAACGGGTCTGTCGATAGCGGGTGTTGCCGCGTGGTAGCGTTCGTCTGCCTCTACCGTAGTTGAGGCCTGGCTTCCGTTTCAAGTCGTAGCCCATGTTTTGCATGATCCTCAGCGCTTGCGGGCTGTATCGGCGAACCTGCATTTCTCCGGCATCGTCGTTGAAAGAATCTTCCTGGACGGTCAGTTGATTGCGCATGCGGCCGAAGACTATTGTACTCTGACCGTCGTAGGTAGGCGGGACGAGGAAGATAGAGTCCTCGTGCGGTCCATATACCGTGACGACATTGGATGATGATGCTGCCTCCCAGATGTACGGATGATAGGAATCTATAGCTGCCAAGAAGTTTTGTGCTATGAGTTCTATCTCGTCGTGGGGAGTGGATTCCTGCTTCGGAACTCGAACACCGGTGTACCGGAAAAGAGGATGTTTATTATCATCTGGAACTCCGTTTCTGGTTGCGTTTACATCAGTCGGCTGCTTGTTGCGCCGAAGGTTGATGACTAGGGGAGGAGGCTTCTGGTGCAAAGTGATCACGAGAGGATCACTCCCTGACCTGGACTCGCTCAGGTGGATATCCATAGGCTCCACGGCTTTTGGACGAGTGGTTCGTCCCTTCACTCTGATTGACAGTGGCAGGATGGTGCAGGGTTCTTCCAGCTCCTGGTGGGATCTCTTCTCTGCCTCGTCTGGCACTTCTTCCGCGTGGTCTTGAGAGTACAACACGGCATCGGAATAGTAGGATTCTACTCCTTTGAACGGATTTAGGTCAGCAACCTCCGTTTATACTGTTCCTTGTGCGTCTACATATTTAAGGCATTGGTGTAGAGTTGAAGGAACAATGTTGTGGTCGTGGATCCACGGTCTTCCCAGCAAAATGTTGTAGGACACCTCCGAATCGATGACGTAACATGTGGCCACTGACCTAAGGTTGCCAATCTGGATCCTCAGGCGAATTTTCCCCAATGGTTTGCTTCTTCCAGCGTTGAAACCCACGATTGTGGTGGTGGTGAAAGCCAGTTCGCTGGTAGGAATCCTCAGCGATCTAAGCAGACTGTGAGGGATGATGCTGATCGACGACCCCGGATCTATGTGAATCCGGTCGACCTCCATGGAACCGATGTACCATGTGTAATAGAGGGGTCTATCATGTCTGTTATGTTTTAACAGCATGTCATCTTGAGTGAAAGTGATATTTGGGACCACTTCCATCACACTGTGGCATTGAGGACACGCCATTGGTTCTTCGTCGGGGGACTTGAGCTGGGTCAAGTATGCCTCTGCCTGTACCAGCGCTTCGCTCAAGGCTAGACGAGTGTCTTGGGAGAGCCTGAGCAGCTCGAAGATGGACAGCCTGGCTGGCGTATTAGCCAGTTGGGCCAGGATGTCGAAGTTGTACGGCTTCTCTAAACCTTTGTTAGGAATGTTTTTCACAGGTTTATCAAAGCGGACTTCTTTTTGCTTCCCCTTCTCTGCCGGAGTTGGTCTTGGAGGACCGGTCTATGGTATGGTGGGCTCGGGTCCCGACGGTTTGGCAGCTGAAGTGTCTGCCGGTGTACCTTCCTGACTTGTTCCGTAGTCGTTGAGGTAAACTCTCCCTGAGCGGGTTGCAGCTAGTACTTCGTCCTCGTCTGATGGCGAAGAAGTCGCGACCATATGGCATGGTTTGCACTTGGAGCTCTTTCTAGACGCAGCTTTAGTAGCGTTAGTGTCCTCCTCGAGCTCTAACACCAAGTCTGGGTGAACCCACATGATCTCGCCCCGCCGAGTGGTTAGGGGTACTAGGTCATGATTTTGATCCCTGGCTGGAGGGAGATTGACGAGGTTCATCATTGTCCGAGAGATAGGTGCAACACCATTCGGGATCTCTTGGGGAGGCAGATTGCCAAACTGTAGAGAGATTATGTTGGCCGTGACCGTCTTTTCAGTGTTGTGCAGAGTGATGGCTTTAGCATCGATCAACCCCTGGATCTTCCTCTTCAGTACGTAACATGCCTTCGTCGGGTGGTGTACGTATCTGTAGAAGATGCAGTATTTGGGGTCGCTAGTACTGCTGACCTCTTGGGGTCGCCTCTGCTCTGGAAGGGTGATCTTGCCACTCTTGACGAGACATTCGAATATACTTGGGATATCTTCGTCGTCGAAAGAGTAGACCTCGACGGGCCTGGCAGTCCCGGGTCTCGTTTGTGCGGTTGCCGCAATCTTTGGCCTGGACGTGTTGATTGCCAGAGCTTCTTTCCCCTTGAGACCACGAGGATGGTCGCTGCTGGGAGATGACCTCTTGCCCCGGTCAGAGGCGGAGATTATGATGCCGTTGTCGCGTGCCTTACGACTGTTGTCTACGGCGGCAACGGCCGAGATGATGAACGAGGGCCAGTCATGGAACTGATATGGTCCTGTGAACACCGAGACGACGGGGAGGAGGTTCTTCCTGCAAATGTCTACCAATGTAGAGTCTGGAACTCCTGGAGGCATTTGTAAGGTGGCCTATCGAAAACGTTCGATGAAGATGCGAACGTCCTCATTTTTCTTCTGTTTGACTTAGATGAGAGAGGACATGGACATGTCCATTCCTCTATCGTAGAATTGTGTGAAGAATAGAGCTCTGAAGTCCTCGAAGGAAGCAATACAGTTGTCCGCCAGGCTACGGTACCACTGATAGGCTACCCCTGAGAGACAGCCTTTGAACACCCGAGTGAGGAGGGCGTCGTTTCTTTGTAGCAACACCGTCATCATACTGAAATAGTTCATATACTGACTTGGTGATGTTTTCACCTCGAATAGAGCCATAGTCTGAGGTTTGTACTTCGGAGAAAAAGGAACTTCTTCCCAGATAGCTGGGTAAGGCTGGTTGATTTTCAGTTTCTTGAGCTGATCTTTATGCTTCAAGGCGTCGAACTGGGCTTTCAACTCTCGTACCGCCCGTATCGGATCTTCTGTTGGAAGCGGGCCCACGGAGTGGTGCGGAGTTGGTGGTATCATGACTCCATCGGGAGGCAGTATATTCTGCGGGTGAGGAAGTGGAGGAACTGCTGACTCCTGATCTAGCGCAGGTTCTTGGTTCGGATTGGATGTTGGTAGGTTCACCCCCACCCGTATCTGAGTTGGCGGGGCCGATGCTTGAGCCATAGCGGTTGCATGCTGAGTTAGCATCATCTGGTGCATGTTCTCCATCATGGATTGCATTTGCTTCAGAGATGTCTCCAGTGTGGTGATACGTTGCTCCGCGCTTTCTGACGGTGAAGCTTCCTCGCGTTCGTCTTCAACGGCGTAAACACCCATCTCCCTGGGCGTCATTGAAGGGTTAGTATAGGTCGCTGTAGAAGTCGACTCTACACTTTCTGCTTCTGATTCGGGGGCTTGGCGACCCCCAGCGTCGGAATCGGAAGAGAACGAAGCTGGTTGTCGCGACCTCGCGCGAGTGTTTTGGAACACTCCGGCTTCAGTGTTGCTAAGGAGTCTATTGAACCTCCTTTGGCTCGGAGGCCTGGAGGGATGACGTCTTGAGCTCGACCCCCTTCTACGTTCGTGTGAAGCCATGTTCACGGATGCATGCGCGGGTTCCTCTCTCTGAGAAGACCGAGGGTAGCTCAACCGGTCGAAAACCGATTGCCTTGCCTTAGAACAGTAGCAACTGATCGCAACTTCATGACTACTACAACGGTGTTCGCTAGGAGGCGTAGTAGACATATTGGAGGGTCCCCTCTTTTTACGCTTCTGGATTAGATATTCGCACAGGTCAGAGGGAGTCGTGGAGAAAGAAGATGATGACTTGTGCCTCCTGTTTTCCGCGACTTGAGCTCGTATTACGCCGAAGGATTTCGCCTAGCGTAGTGCGGAGATTTGCTCAGGTTGGCGCAAAGCTGAAGTGGTCTTCCGTCGGCCATCGGCTTCTTGCAGATTATTCTTTCGTCGGCGTAGAGGCCGAGAGGTTGAGTATTCTGCCGCCTACCTTCCTTTGCGGAGATCACAGTGCTCGCCTGGCCCATCGTGGGGGTCAGATGTCGTCTTGCGCGCGGAGCATGATTTGTACTTCCGTCTTGGCGCTGAGGCACCATCAGCAGTTTTGTCTGTGCCGCGCGTAGCGGGAGACTGGTTTCTACGCGTAGAGCGTAGTGGGTACTCCTGGGTTAGCGCTGAGGCTTTGCCCGGAGTTTTGTCTGTACCGCGCGTAGCGGGAGACTGGTTCCTACGCGTAGAGCGCAGTGGATACTCCTGGGTTAGCGCTGAGGCTTTGCCCGAGGTTTCGTCTGTACCGCGCGTAGCGGGAGACTGGATTTTACGTGCGGTGCACGGAGGGAGCAATGCTACAACCTCATTGGTCGGAGAGATTGGAGAGTCCACAGGAATAGTAGAGGATGTCTTGGGCATCCACACTTTGCGCAGCTTCCTGTTGTCTTGGACGGAGAGAGGGTGAGAGCTACCCCCGGCTTGAAGCATGTCTTCGTAGGCTGACTGGTCAAAATGGACGACCAGTGTCTTCTTCACGGTTCCTACAGATACCGCATCGTATTGAGCAATTACTTCCTCGTCAGAAGAGAAAGACGTCCCCAGCAGAGTCGCCATCTTGTTTGTGGTATTAAACGAAAGAATGAAAGTATATTTCAATGACGGGGCTTGTACGAAACCCGCGCCCTTTTGTTTACAAACAAACTTGTACAATGTAATCCTATACGAGGATGTGGGAGTACAATTTATTTAATCTGGGTATAAATTGCTATAGGCGTCTGGTCTGCGGTCGATCACTTTGGCCCTTGGACTACACGATGTTGAAGAAGTGCCGTGGAAGACAGGTAGCAGCTTTGGAGGTTGCAAAGGAGGGTGGGTGCACGATGCCAAGGTCGTCGATCCCTAATCTTTGCCGAGCTCCGGGCTCCTCTCCCTCTCTCTCTCTCGATCTCCTATCTCCTTGTTTGGTCTTCACTTGTTTGGTCTTGATCTGATATCAATTTCTAGATCTTCTTTTCAAGTTCTGACCTTTTTCCCCATTGATAGGGGTCTCTATTTATAGAGTTTTGGTGACAGTGACCACTCCGTTGGTACAAAAACCGAGGAGTAGACAACACAGCACCCTTTCACACGACGGTTAAAGTAACCAATGCCTGCGTATGGATGATCTTTTGAATGAGCGTATGACACGGGTCCAACTAAGGGGACACAACGCGTACTATTGCTACGAAGATCACGGCATAAAAGCCACGCAGGTAGGTACCCCTCGTGTAGAAGAGGTGGGCGTAAAAGCCAACGTCTGTCGCCATGGCATAGAAGCCAAATAGGCATAGCAGCCGAACAGGCATAGAAACCGGACAGACATAGGAGCCGAACAGGCATGGAAGCCAAACAGGCATAGGAGCCAAACAGGCATGGAAGCCAAACAGGCATAGGAGCCGAACAGGCATAGGAGCCGAGGCATAGAAGCCGAACAGGCATAGGAGCCGAATAGTCGTAGAGACTGAGAGGGCGTTGGAAGCCGCGTGAGCACTGATCCTGACTGGGCGTAGAAGCCACTGCGTACCGTGCCAAAGTGCTGATGTGGACGTCTTAGCCGGAATTACGGCTTTTGCAGATATAATCAAATCCCTTGCATTAAATGCAGAGATTTGCCATCATCCTGTGTATTAAATGCGGAGACGTGTTTTGAAAGCCTGTAACCCCTCTGTGCATCCGTCGCAGAGATGTGCCTTGAGGGAAACTGTCACTGCTCTGTGCAATTAGACGTAGAGACGTGCCTCGAGCCCCGTACGAGGTACAGCTTTTGACGTGGCAGCGGTTTGTCTATTGCGGAGCGTGAAACAGCTCATGTTTGCCTGTGTAAAACAGGACAACGTATTCCCTTATACGCGAGAGAGCGGTTTATGCTGAGGGGACTTCAGTAGATGACGGTTCGGTGATCTTTCAACCAAATCCTCTGCATTAAATGCGAAGATCCGTCATCATACTGTGGGGTGCGTCCCGAGGGGTCTGCCACCGTTTCCAGCCGTCGTCTGGGTGGCCGTGCAGCACCTTTTGTCAGGAGTCAGAGGTCAGTTTTACTGTGTGACTTGACAGGTTCATCTTGGGGAAGACGAAGCGTTCATCGTACGCTTTAATGCTGCTTTGAGAGCGGCTGAGTTTTACTCCATGGAGGCGATGAAGAACTCTGTAAAAGCTCTGTTGTACGCCCGGTAGCTTTGGAGGTCTCTGTTTACGCTGCTCTGCATCAAGATGCTGCGTAGATCCTCCCAGCAAATTTTTTATGCTTCTACAGAGGTCACCTATCCTACGGGAGGTCATCCAACCAAATGGAGGTCACCCATCCTACGGGAGGTTACCCATCCTAAGGGAGGTCACCCATCCAAAGGATGGGTAACCTCCCTTAGGATAGGTGACCTCCCTTAGAATGGGTGACCTCCCGTAGGATGGGTGACCTACCGTAGGATTGGTGACCTCCATTTGGATGGGTGACCTCCCGTAGGATGGGTAACCTCCCTAAGGATGGGTGACCTCCTGTAGGATGGGTGACCTCCGGATGGGTGACCTCCCGTAGGATGGGTGACCTCGCTTAGGATGGGTAACCTCCATTTGGATGGGTAACCTCCATTTGGATGGGTAACCTCCCTAGGATGGGTGACCTCCATTTGGTTAGGTAACCTCTCGTAGGATATGTAACCTTTCTAGGATGGGTGACCTTCATAGGATAGGTAACCTAAGGATGGGTGACCTCCCGTAGGATGGGTGACCTCTTGTAGGATGGGTGACCTCCCGTAGGATGGGTGACCTCCCGTAGGATGGGTCTCCTCCCTTAGGATGGATGTATTCCGTAGGATGGGTGACCTCCCGTAGGATAGGTAACCTCCCATAGGATGGGTGTCCTCCTAAGGATGGGTGGGTAACCTCTCGTAGGATGGGTGACCTCTCAAAGGATGGGTGACCTCCCTTAGGATGGAGGACCTCCCGTAGGATGGAGGTCACCCATCCTTAGGGAGGTTACCCATCCAGAGGTCACCCATCCTAGGAAGGTTACCCATCCTACAAGAGATCACCCATCCTAGGGAGGTTACCCATCCTACGAGAGGTCACCCATCCCAAGGGAGGTTACCCCCTATAGGAGGTTACCCATCCTACGGGAGGTTACCCATCCTATGAAGGTCACCCATCCTTAGGGAGGTCACATATCCTTAGGGAGGTCACATAGTGACCTCCATTAGGATGGGTGTCCTCCTATAGGATGGGTCGGTGACCTCCATTTGGATGGGTGATGGGTAACCTCTCGTAGGATATGTGACCTCCCTAGAATGGGTGACCTCCCTTAGGATGGAGGACCTCTCGTAGGATATGTAACCTCCCTAGGATGGGTGACCTCCATTTGGTTGGGTGACCTCCTATAGGATGGGTGACCTCCCATAGGATGGGTAACCTCCCTTGGGTTGGGTGACCTCCATTTGGATGGGTGACCTCTCATAGGATATGTGACCTCCCGTAGGATGGGTGACCTCCGGTAGGATGGGTGACCTAGATGGGTAACCTTCCTAGGATGGGTGACCTTCCGTAGGATAGGTGACCTCCCCTAGGATGTGTGACCTCTCGTAGGATGGGTGTCCTCTCTTTGATGGGTAACCTCCCTAGAATGGGTGACCTCTCGTAGGATGGGTGACCTCCCTTAGGATGACCTCCCTAGGATGGGTAACCTCCCGTAGGATGGGTGACCTCCCGTAGGATGGGTGACCTCCCGTAGGATGGGTAACCTTCCTAGGATGGGTGACCACCTATAGGATGGGTAACCTTCCTAGGATGGGTGACCTCCCTAGGATGGGTAACCTCCATTAGGATGGGTGACCTTCATACGGATGGGTGACCTCCCGTAGGATGGGTGACCTCCCGTAGGATGGGTAACCATCCTAGGATGGGTGACCACCTATAGGATGGGTAACCTCCCGTAGGATGGGTAACCTCCCTAGGATGGGTGACCTAAGGATGGGTAACCTCCTATAGGATAGGTAACCTCCCTAGGATGGGTGACCTCCCTAGGATGGGTAACCTCCATTAGGATGGGTGACCTTCATACGGATGGGTGACCTCCCGTAGGATGGGTAACCTCCCTAGGATGGGTGACCTCCCGTAGGATGGGTAACCTCCCTAGGATGGGTGACCTCAGGATGGGTATCCTCCTATAGGATAGGTAACCTCCCTAGGATGGGTGACCTCCCTTAGGATGGGTAACCTCCCGTAGGATGGGTAACCTCCTATAGGATGGGTGACCTCCCTTAGGATGTGTAACCTCCCTAGGATGGAAAACCTCCATTAGGATGGGTAACCTCCCTAGGATGGGTAACCGCTGGATGGGTAACCTCCCATAGGATGGATAACCTCCATTAGGATGGGTGACCTCTCCTCCCGTAGGATGGGTAACCTCCCTAGAATGGGTGACCACCTATAGGTTTGGTGACCTCCATTTGGATAGGTAACCTCCCTAGGATGGGTGACCTCCCTTAGGATGGAGGACACCCATTCTAGGGAGGTCACCCATCCTATGGGAGGTCACCCATCCTAGGGAGGTTACCCATCCAAATGGAGGTCACCTATCCTAAGGGAGGAGACCCATTCTACCGGAGGTTACCCATCCAAATGGAGGTTAATGATCCTAGGGAGGTTACCCATCCAAGGGAGGACACCCATCCTAGGGAGGTCACCCATCCTACGGGAGGTTACCCATCCTAAGGGAGGCCACCTATCCTACTGGAGGTTGCCCATCCTAAGGGAATTTACCCATCATACGGGAGGTTACCCATCCTAAGGGAGGTTTTCCATCCTAGGGAGGTTACCCATCCTATGAAGGTCACCCATCCTACGGGAGGTTACCCACCCATCCTATAGGGGGTTACCTATCCTACGGGAGGTCACCCATCCTACGGGAGGTTACCCTTCCTACAGGAGGTTACCCATCCGTATGAAGGTCACCCATCCTAATGGAGGTTACCCATCCTAGGGAGGTCACCCATCCTAGGAAGGTTACCCATCCTATAGGTGGTCACCCATCCTAGGAAGGTTACCCATCCTACGGGAGGTCACCCATCCTACGGGAGGTTACCCATCCTAGGGAGGTCATCCTAAGGGAGGTCACCCATCCTACGATAGGTCACCCATTCTAGGGAGGTTACCCATCCAAGGGAGGACACCCATCCTATGAGAGGTCACACATCCTAGGGGAGGTCACCAATCCTACGGGAGGTCACCCATCCTAGGAAGGTTACCCATCCAGGTCACCCATCCTACTGGAGGTCACCCATCCTACGGGAGGTCACCCATCCTACGGGAGGTCACATATCCTATGAGAGGTCACCCATCCAAATGGAGGCCACCCAACCCAAGGGAGGTTACCCATCCTATGGGAGGTCACCCATCCTATAGGAGGTCACCCAACCAAATAGAGGTCACCCATCCTAGGGAGGTTACATATCCTACGAGAGATCCTCCATCCTAAGGGAGGTCACCCATTCTAGGGAGGTCACATATCCTACGAGAGGTTACCCGTCACCCATCCAAATGGAGGTCACCCACCCATCCTATAGGAGGACACCCATCCAAATGTAGGTCACCCATCCTATGGGAGGTCACCCATCCAAATGGAGGTCACCCATCCTATGAAGGTCACCCATCCTAAGGGAGGTTACCCATCCTACGGGAGGTCACCCATCCTAAGGGAGGTTACCCATCCTAATGGAGGTCACCCATTCTTGGGAGGTCACCCATCCTAAGGGAGGTTGCCCATCCTATGGGAGGTCACCCATCCTATGGAGGTTACCCATCCAAATGGAGGTTAATGATCCTATAGGTGGTCACCCATCCTAGGAAGGTTACCCATCCTAATGGAGGTCACCCATTCTAGGGAGGTCACCCATCCTAAGGGAGGTTAATGATCCTATAGGTGGTCACCCATCCTAGGAAGGTTACCCATCCTAATGGAGGTCACCCATTCTAGGGGAGGTCACCCATCCGTATGAAGGTCACCCATCCTAATGGAGGTTACCCATCCTAGGGAAGACATCCATCCTAATGGAGGTCACCCATCCTAAGGGAGGTCCTCCATCCTAGGAAGGAGGTTACCCATCCTACGGGAGGTTACCCACCCATCCTTAGGAGGACACCCATCCTTTGGGAGGTTACCCATCCTAAGAGAGGTAACCCATCCTACGGTAGGTCACCCATCCTAAGCGAGGTCACACATCCTGAGGGAGGTTATCCATCCTACGGGAGGTCACCCATCCAGAGGTTACCCATCCTAGGGAGGTTAACATCCTAATGGAGGTTACCCATCTGAGGTTAGCCATCCTAAGAGAGGTCACCCATCCAGAGGTCACACATCCTAAGCGAGGTCACCCATCCTAAGCGAGGTCACCCATCCTACGGGAGGTTGCCCATCCTAAGGGAGGTCACCCATCCTATGGGAGGTTTCCTATCCTACGGGAGGTCACCCATCCTATGGGAGGTTACCCACCCATCCTTAGGAGGACACCCATACTTTGGGAGGTCACCCATCCAAATGGAGGTCACCCAACCAAATGGAGGTCACCTATCCTATGGGAGGTCACATATCCTACGAGAGGTTACCCATCCTACGGGAGGTCACCCATCCTAGGGAGGTTACCCATCCAAATGGAGGTTAATGATCCTATAGGTGGTCACCCATCCTAGGAAGGTTACCCATCCTACGGGAGGTCACCCATCCTTAGGGAGGTTACCCATCCTACCGGAGGTTACCCATCCTAAGGGAGGTCACCCATCCTAGGAAGGTCACCCATCCTAATGGAGGTTACCCATCCTAGGGAAGACATCCATCCTACGGGAGGTTACCCATCCAAATGGAGGTCACATATCCTACGAGAGGTTACCCTTCCTATGAAGGTCACCCATCCTAATGGAGGTTACCCATCCTACGGGAGGTCACCAATCATACGGGAGGTCACCCATCCTAGGAAGGTTACCTATCCTACGGGAGGTCACCCAACCAAATGGAGGTCACCCATCCTATGGGAGGTCACCCATCCAAATGGAGGTTATCCATCCTACGAGAGATTATCCATCCTACGGGAGGTCACCCATCCGGAGGTCACCCATCCTACGGGAGGTTATCCATCCTAATGGAGGTCACACATCCTAATGGAGGTCACCCATCCTAGGGAGGTTACCCATCCAAATGGAGGTTAATGATCCTATAGGTGGTCACCCATCCTAGGAAGGTTACCCATCCTTAGGGAGGTCACCCATCCAAGGGAGGAGACCCATCCTATGGGAGGTGGAGGTCACCAATCCTATAGGTGGTCACCCATCCTACGGGAGGTTACCCATCCTAAGAGAGGAGGTCACATATCCTATGAGAGGTCATCAATCCAGAGGTTACCCATTCTAGGGAGGTTACCCATCCTAAGGAGGTCACCCATCCTATAGGAGGTCACATATCCTAAGGGAGTTTACCCATCCTACCTGAGGTTACCCATCCTATAGGAGGTCACCCATCCTAGGGAGGTTACCCATCCTAAGAGAGGTTACCCATCCTACGGGAGGACACCCATCCTAATGGAGGTCACCCATCCTAGGAAGGTTACCCATCCTATGGGAGGTCACCCATCCAGAGGTTACCTATCCTACGGGAGGTCACCCATCCTACGGGAGGTTACCCATCCTAAGGGAGGTCACCTATCCTACCGGAGGTTACCCATCCTAATGGAGGTTACCCATCCTAGGGAAGACATCCATCCTATGAAGGTCACCCATCCTAATGGAGGTCACCCATCATATGGGAGGTCACCCATCCTAAGGGAGGTCACCCATCCTAGGGAGGTTACCCATCCTACGGGAGGTCACCCATCCTAGGGAGGTTATCCATCCTTAGGGAGGTCACATATCCTACGAGAGGTTACCCATCCTATGAAGGTCACCCATCCTAATGGAGGTTACCCATCCTATGAAGGTCACCCATCCTAATGGAGGTCACATATCCTACGAGAGGTTACCCATCCTACGGGAGGTCACCCATCCTAAGGGAGGTCACCCATCCTAGGGAGGTTACCCATCCTACGGGAGGTCACCCATCCTAGGGAGGTTATCCATCCTTAGGGAGGTCACATATCCTACGAGAGGTTACCCATCCTATGAAGGTCACCCATCCTAATGGAGGTTACCCATCCTATGAAGGTCACCCATCCTAATGGAGGTTACCCATCCTAAGAGAGGTTACCCATCCTACGGGAGGTCCTCCATCCTAAGGGAGGTCACCCATCCTAGGGAGGTCATCCTAGTAGGTTACCCATCCTAAGGGAGGTCACCTATCCTATAGGTGGTCACCCATCCTAAGGGAGGTCACCTATCCTATAGGTGGTCACCCATCCTAGGGAGGTTACCCATCCAAGGGAGGTCACCCATCCAGAGGTCACCCATCCTACGGGAGGTCACCCATCCTAGGAAGGTTACCCATCCAGGTCACCCATCCTAGGGAGGTTACCAATCCTACGGGAGGTATCTTACGAGAGGTTACCTATCCTACGGGAGTTCACCCATCCTAGGAAGGTTACCCATCCAGGTCACCTATCCTAGGGAGGTTACCCATCCTACGGGAGGTATCCTACGAGAGGTTACCCATCCTACGAGAGGTCACCTATCCTAAGGGAGGAGACCCATCCTACGGGAGGTCACCCAACCAAATGGAGGTCACATATCCTAGGTCACATATCCTACGAGAGGTTACCCATCCTACGGGAGGTCACCCATCCAAATGGAGGTCACCAATCCTACGGAAGACATCCATCCTAAGAGAGGTCACCCATCCTAAGGAAGGACACCCATCCTACGGGAGGTCACCCATCCTAGGGAGGTTACCCATCCTATGAAGGTCACCCATCCTAATGGAGGTTATCCATCCTACGGGAGGTCACCCATCCAGAGGTTACCCATCCTAGGGAGGTTACCCATCCTAATGGAGGTTACCCATCTGAGGTTAGCCATCCTAAGAGAGGTCACCCATCCAGAGGTCACCCGTCCTACGGGAGGTCACCTATCCAAATGGAGGTCATATATCCTACGAGAGGTCACCTATCCTAAGGGAGGAGACCCATCCTATGGGAGGTCACCAATCCTATAGGAGGTCACCCATTCTAGGGAGGTCACCCATCCTAGGAAGGTTACCCATCCAGGTCACCCATCTTAGGGAGGTTACCCATCCGACGGGAGGTATCCTATGGGAGGTCACCCATCCTAGGAAGGTTACCCATCCAGGTCACACATCCTAGGGAGGTAACCCATCCGAAGAGAGGTCACCCATCCAGAGGTTACCCATCCTACGGGAGGTCACCCATCCTAATGGAGGTCACCCATCCTAATGGAGGTTAGCCATCCTAAGAGAGGTCACCCATCCTACCGGAGGTTACCCATCCTAATGGAGGTCACCCATCCTATGGGAGGTCACCCATCCAAATGGAGGTCACACATCCTAAGAGAGGTTACCCATCCTACGGGAGGACACCCATCCTAATGGAGGTCACCCATCTTAGGAAGGTTACCCATCCTATGGGAGGTCACCCAACCAAATGGAGGTCACATATCCTACGAGAGGTTACCCATCCTATGAAGGTCACCCATCCTTAGGGAGGTTACCCATCCTAATGGAGGTCACATATCCTACGAGAGGTTACCCATCCAGAGGTTACCCATCCTAGGGAGGTTACCCATCCTAATGGAGGTTACCCATATGAGGTTAGCCATCCTAAGAGAGGTCACCCATCCAGAGGTCACCCATCCTACGGGAGGTCACCCATCCAAATGGAGGTCACATATCCTACGAGAGGTCACCTATCCTAAGGGAGGAGACCCATCCTATGGGAGGTCACCAATCCTATAGGAGGTCACCCATTCTAGGGAGGTCACCCATCCTAGGAAGGTTACCCATCCAGGTCACCCATCCTAGGGAGGTTACCCATCCTACGGGAGGTATCCTACGGGAGGTCACCCATCCTAGGGAGGTTACCCATCCGAAGAGAAGTCACCAATCCAGAGGTTACCCATCCTACGGGAGGTCACCCATCCTAATAGAGGTCACCTATCCTAAGTGAGGTTAGCCATCCTAAGAGAGGTCACCCATCCTACCGGAGGTTACCCATCCTAATGGAGGTCACCCATCCTATGGGAGGTCACCCATCCAAATGGAGGTCACATATCCTACGAGAGGTTACCCATCCTATGAAGGTCACCCATCCTAGGGAGGGTTACCCATCCTACGGGATCCAAATAGAGGTCACATATCCTACGAGAGGTTACCTATCCTACGGGAGGTCACCCATCCTAGGAAGGTTACCCATCCAGGTCACCCATCCTAGGGAGGTTACCCATCCTACGGGAGGTATCCTACGAGAGGTTACCCATCCTATGAGAGGTCACCTATCCTAAGGAAGGAGACCCATCCTATGGGAGGTCACCAATCCTATACGAGGTTACCCATTCTAGGGAGGTTACCTATCCTACGGGAGGTCCTCCATCCTAAGGGAGGTCACCCATCCTACGGAGGATACCCATCCTAGGGAGGTTACCCATCCAAATGGAGGTTACCCATCCTATGGGAGGTTAACCATCCTATGGGAGGTCACCCATCCAAATGGATGTTACCCATCCTAAGGAGGTTACCCATCCTAATGGAGGTCACCCATTCTAGGGAGGTTACCCATCCAAGGGAGGTTACCCATCCAAATGGAGGTCACCCATCCTACGGGAGGTCCTCCATCCTAAGGGAGGTCACCCATCCTACGAGAGGTCACCCATCCTACGAGGAGGTCACCCATCCTACGAGAGGTCACCCATCCTATGAAGGTCACCCATCCTAATGGAGGTTTTCCATCCTACGGGATATCACCATCATACGTTAGGTTACCCTACCTACGGAAGATCACCCATCCTATGGAGGTTACCCATCCAAATGGAGGTTAGCCATCCTAAGGGAGGTCACCCATCCTAGGGAGGTTACCCATCCAAATGGAGGTCACCCATCCATCCAGAGGTCATCCATCCTAGGAAGGTTACCCATCCAAATGGAGAATGGATGTCCTCCATTCTAAGGAAGGTCACCCATCCTATGGGAGGTTACCCATCCTAAGGGAGGTTACCCATCCTACGGGAGGTCACCCATCCTAAGGGAGGTCACCAATCCTACCGGAGGTTACCCATCCTAAGGGAGGTCACCCATCCTTGGGAGGTCACCTATCCTATAGGTGGTCACCCATCCTAGGGAGATTACCCATCCAAGGGAGGTCATCCATCCAGAGGTCACCCATCCTACGGGAGGTCACCCATCCTAGGAAGGTTACCCATCCAGGTCACCCATCCTAGGGAGGTTACCCATCCTACGGGAGGTATCCTACGAGAGGTTACCTATCCTACGGGAGGTCACCCATCATAGGAAGATTACCCATCCAGGTCACCCATCCTAGGGAGGTTACCCATCCTACGGGAGGTATCCTACGAGAGGTTACCCATCCTACGAGAGGTCACCTATCCTAAGAGAGGAGACCCATCCGACGGGAGGTAACCCAACCAAATGGAGGTCACATATCCTACGAGATGTTACCCATCCTACGGGAGGTCACCCATCCAAATGGAGGTCACCAATCCTACGGAAGACATCTATCCTAAGAGAGGTCATCCATCCTAAGGGAGGACACCCATCCTACGGGAGGTCACCCATCCTAGGGAGGTTACCCATCCTATGAAGGTCACCCATCCTAATGGAGGTTATCCATCCTAGGGAGGTTACCCATCCTAATGGAGGTTACCCATCTGAGGTTAGCCATCCTAAGAGAGGTCACACATCCAGAGGTCACCCATCCTACGGGAGGTCACCCATCCAAATGGAGGTCACATATCATACGAGAGGTCACCTATCCTAAGGGAGGAGACCCATCCTATGGGAGGTCACCAATCCTATAGGAGGTCACCCATTCTAGGGAGGTCACCCATCCTAGGAAGGTTACCCATCCAGATCACCCATCCTAGGGAGGTTACCCATCCGAAGAGAGGTCACCCATCCAGAAGTTACCCATCCTACGGGAGGTCACCCATCCTAATGGAGGTCACCCATCCTAAGTGAGGTTAGCCATCCTAAGAGAGGTCACCCATCCTACCGGAGGTTACCCATCCTAATGGAGGTCACCCATCCTAGGGAGGTTACCCATCCTAGGGAGGTCACCCATCCTAGGGAGGTCACCCATCCTAGGGAGGTTACCCATCATACGGGAGGTATCCTACGGGAGGTCACCCATCCTAGGAAGGTTACCCATCCAGGTCACCCATCCTAGGGAGGTTACCCATCCGAAGAGAGGTCACCCATCCAGAATTTACCCATCCTACGGGAGGTCACCCATCCTAATGGAGGTCACCCATCCTAAGTGAGGTTAGCCATCCTAAGAGAGGTCACCCATCCTACCGGAGGTTACCCATCCTAATGGAGGTCACCCATCCTATGGGAGGTCACCCATCCAAATGGAGGTCACATATCCTACGAGAGGTTACCCATCCTATGAAGGTCACCCATCCTATGGGAGGTCACCCATCCAAATTGAGGTCACATATCCTACGAGTGCTTACCCATTCTATGAAGGTCACCCATCCTAGGGAGGGTTACCCATCCTACGGGATCCAAATGGAGGTCACATATCCTACGAGAGGTTACCTATCCTACGGGAGATCACCCATCCTAGGAAGGTTACCCATCCAGGTCACCCATCCTAGGGAGGTTACCCATCCTACGGGAGGTATCCTACGAGAGGTTACCCATCCTACGAGAGGTCATCCATCCTACGGGAGGTTACCCATCCTAAGGGAGGTCACCTATCCTACCGGAGGTTATCCATCCTAAGATAGGTCACCCATCCTATGGGAGGTCACCCATCCTAGGGAGGTTACCTATCCTACGGGAGGTCACCCATCCTAGGGAGGTCACCCATCCTTACCCATCCTAAGTGAGGTTAGCCATCCTAAGAGAGGTCACCCATCCTACCGGAGGTTACCCATCCTAATGGAGGTCACCTATCCTATAGGTGGTCACTCATCCTAGGGAGGTTACCCATCCTATGAAGGTCACCCATCCTAATGGAGGTTATCCATCCTACGGGAGGTCACCCATCCAGAGGTCACCTATCCTATAGGTGGTCACCCATCCTAGGGAGGTTAACCATCCAGAGGTTACCTATCCTATGAGAGGTCACCCATCCAGAGGTTATCCATACTACGGGAGGTCACCCAACCCAAGGGAGGTTACCCATCCAAATGGAGGTCACCTCCCATCCTACGAGAGGTCACCCATCCTATGGGAGGTTACCCATCCAAATGGAGGTCACCAATCCTATAGGAGGTTACCCATCCTACGGGAGGTTATCCATCCTATGAAGGTCACCCATCCTAGGGAGGTTACCCATCCTAGGGAGGTCACCCATCCTAAGGGAGGTATCCTACGAGAGGTTACCTATCCTACTGGAGGTCACCCATCCTAGAAAGGTTACCCATCCAGGTCACCCATCCTAGGGAGGTTACCCATCCTACGGGAGGTATCCTACGAGAGGTTATCCATCCTACGAGAGGTCACCTATCCTGAGGGAGGAGACCCATCCTACGGGAGGTCACCCAACCAAATGGAGGTTACCCATCTGAGGTTAGCCATCCTAAGAGAGGTCACCCATACAGAGGTCACCCATCCTACGGGAGGTTACCCATCCTTAGTGAGGTCACCTAACCAAATGGAGGTCACCCATCCTACGGGAGGTCACACATCCGTATGAAGGTCACCCATCCTAATGGAGGTTACCCATCCAAGGGAGGACACCCATCCTTAGGGAGGTTATCCATCCTACGGGAGGTCCTCCATCCTAAGGGAGGTCACCCATCCTACGAGAGGTCACCCATCCTACGGGAGGTCACCCATCCTTAGGGAGGTTACCCATCCTACGGGAGGTTACCCACCCATCCTTAGGAGGACACCCATCCTTTGGAAGGTTACCCATCCAGGTCACCCATCCTAGGGAGGTTACCCATCCTACGGGAGGTATCCTATCCTACGGTAGGTCACCCATCCTACGGGAGGTTACCCATCCTAGGGAGGTTACCCATCCTAAGGGAGGTTATCCATCCTAATGGAGGTTACCCATCCTAGGAAGGTCATCCTAAGTGAGGTTAGCCATCCTAAGAGAGGTCACCCATCCAGAGGTTACCTATCCTACGAGAGGTCACCCATCAGAGGTTATCCATACTACGGGAGGTCACCCAACCCAAGGGAGGTTACCCATCCAAATGGAGGTCACCTCCCATCCTACGAGAGGTCAACCATCCTATGGTAGGTTACCCATCCAAATGGAGGTCACCAATCCTATAGGAGGTTACCCATCCTACCGCAGGTCACCCATCCTAGGAAGGTTACCCATCCAGGTCACCCATCCTAGGGAGGTTACCCATCCTACGGGAGGTATCCTACGAGAGGTTACCCATCCTACGAGAGGTCACCTATTCTAAGGGAGAAGACCCATCCTACGGGAGGTCACCCATCCAAATGGAGGTCACCAATCCTACGGAAGACATCCATCCTAAGAAAGGTCACCCATCCTAAGGGAAGACACCCATCCTACGGGAGGTCACCCATCCTAGGGAGGTTACCCATCCTACGAAGGTTACCCATCCTAATGGAGGTTATCCATCCTACGGGAGGTCACCCATCCAGAGGTTACCCATCCTAGGGAGGTTACCCATCCTAATGGAGGTTACCCATCTGAGGTTAGCCATCCTAAGAGAGGGCACCCATCCAGAGGTCACCCATCCTACGGGAGGTCACCCATCCAAATGGAGGTCACATATCCTACGAGAGGTCACCTATCCTAAGGGAGGAGACCCATCCTATGGGAGGTCACCAATCCTATAGGAGGTCACCCATTCTAGGGAGGTCACCCATCCTAGGAAGGTTACCCATCCAGGTCACCCATCCTAGGGAGGTTACCCATCCTACGGGAGGTATCCTACGGGAGGTCACCCATCCTAGGAAGGTTACCCATCCAGGCCACCCATCCTAGGAAGGTTACCCATCCGAAGAGAGGTCACCCATCCAGAGGTTACCCATCCTACGGGAGGTCACCCATCCTAATGGAGGTCACCCATCCAGAGGTTACCCATCCTAGGGAGGTTACCCATCCTAATGGAGGTTACCCATCTGAGGTTAGCCATCCTAAGAGAGGTCACCCATCCAGAGGTCACCCATCCTACGGGAGGTCACCCATCCAGGTCACCCATCCTATGGAGGTTACCCATACCAAGAGAGGTCACCCATCCAGAGGTTACCCATCCAAATGGAGGTCACCCATCCATTCAGAGGTCACCCATCCAAGGAAGGTTACCCATCCAAATGGAGAATGGGTATCCGCCATCCTAAGGGAGGTCACCCATCCTATGGGAGGTTTCCCATCCTATGAAGGTCACCCATCCTAGGGAGGTCATCCTAGGAGGTTACCCATCCTAGGGAGGTTACCCATCCTAAGGGAGGTCACCTATCCTACCGGAGGTTACCCATCCTATGAAGGTCACCCATCCTTAGGGAGGTTACCCATCCTAAGGATGGGTGACCCATCCTACGGGAGGTTACCCATCCTAAGGGAGGTTACCCATCCAGAGGTTACCCATCCTAATGGAGGATACCCATCCTAAGGGAGGTCACCCATCATACGGGAGGTCACCCATCCTATAGGAGGTGGAGGTCACCAATCCTATCGGTGGTCACCCATCCTACGGGAGGTTACCCATCCAAATGGAGGTTACATATCCTACGAGAGGTTACCCATCCAAGGGTGGTCACCCATCCTATGGGAGATTACCCATCCTAAGGGAGGTCACCCATCCAAGGGAGGTTACCCATCCTAAGGGAGATCACCCATCCTATAGGAGGTCACCCATCCTATGGGAGGTCACCCATCCAGAGGAGACCCATCCTATGGGAGGTCACCCATCCTAGGGAGGTTACCCATCCTAAGGGAGGTCACCTATTGTGGTGCCCCGTTCCCCCTATTCGGGGAGCGCGGCTAAGAAATACAAGACGGTATCGTTCGATCGGGATAGATTGAATTAAGAACTCGTCCTCGTTATGGATTTGTTTCTTCGGAATCGATTCCCATATTCAGTGGACCGTGCCCCAAGGATCGACTTAGCGGCAGAGTCAGGAGGGACCTCTCCGCTGCATTCTTTGTTGCCTAGTTTTCGCTGTCGCTTGTTGCTTTCGTGCCTTGAGTTGGATTTCGGATTTGCTTGGGTTTTCTTGAACGGTTTCGATAGATTTCATTGCTTTCGTTCTTAGGACTGCACTTCAATTCCGATAAGAGAAAGAGAAGAAGAAGTACTGATCAGCTGTTCGTGTCAATACAGGTGAACCAGCTGTAGTCGTCGCTCGAGCGGACGCCTAAAGCACTTCTTTCCTTTTCCTTCCAACTACCAAAGTGAGTGGCTACCAACCCGATTAGCTAGCCCTTCTTGCTAGTCTTCACATCTAATTCTTGTGTTCGTGCTTGCCCCGATCAAACGATACCAAGTTAATAACTAAAAGATATCAAGATAATAAGGGAATAGACTTGGGAAATATTGCTTGTCAAATGAAACTAGTGAACGGTTACTTACTTATATGCTTGCTCGTTTGGAAATGTTCATCATATGCATAAATATAAGTTAGAATGTATATTTCTTCTTAAAACTGTGCTATGTATAGAACTCATTATCAATGCAATAACTCAACAGGAAGACTATGCAAAAGTAGATCTTGCCCTGTTATTGCCCTGTGCCTGATTTGCCTCAAATGTTAACTTAGTGTACTGCGTTGATCACGGACAACTTGTGCACAAGGTCTTAGTTCCTACGGACGGTCGCTGGGGCACTGGCACCGATCCGGTCCGGACGGAACTCATGATAGTCGCCTGCGTCGGATCGAGTGGCTTGTGGCGCCTCCTGTTCTCTGCGCCGCACGCCATTCCGTCCCGAGACTAGCCCGTCCATTATGGCAACGTGCCAGTGATCCCCTCATATATTTAAACCTGTTGCTACTAACTTGTGTCTTCTTGGCAGGGAAGGCAAGGTAAGTATTATGCAGGTGGTTCAGACGGACAGGTAAATGTCACCGAACGGTGACGAGTCATTTCAATGATTCTATATCTATGTCTTGCTGTAAAATGAACTAAGGCAAGATAGAAACCCACAAATATGCATGCTTCATTAAAACAACGTGTTGATTGGTATAGTTGGGATAGCTTGCCTTCACCAGTACGTTTCGATGTACTGACCCTCGTTGAAATAGGTTCCCCGCGCTAGGAAGAACCGAGCGAGGAGCAGGAGACAAACCCCCAGTCCAGTCCAGCTGTAGGCACGCCTCGACCGTGCCACCTTAGAAGCATTTTGAAGAAGAAGCCTTTTGAAGAAGAAGCTAGCCACCAAAGCAATCATGCAGCTTCGTGGCAAGACAGTCGCTCCGTCCCAAGGTCTTATATTTTGAGTTTAGTAAGGGATGTAATGTACAGGACTGCTATCTCATTTTGTGTCAACACTTTTGTAAGCCCATAGAGGCAATCCTTATGACTAAGTTCAAGGAGTTTGTAATAGATGTTCATATTATCAATAAAAGAGAACTTTTCCATGTTTCAATATGTGTTTCAATTATCTGCGTACTCTGAATATGTGCTCGCTATGCGAAACGAAAATACTTAGCCTTGTGCGGTGCGCAACCTAGGCCCGCACGGCGGTCACGCCCGGGGGACGACTATCGATTCCACGGGATCGGGGCGTGACATATTGGTATCAGAGCACAGATTCAAAGTTCCTTCGACTCTTAAACTGGAAAAGTTCCCTTAACGATAAATCCCTTTGCGAACTCTTGAACTCGTTAAGGCCAAAATAAGATACGTTCATGCAATAAGTCCATAATATATTATGATCCTGATGTAATTTACCTTCCTTTCAAGGAACGACGCAAGCGCAACCATCAGCGCTAGCGCCAGGCGAGCCACGGACTCAGGAGAGCAGCTCCGGAACCTCAGGAAGCTCTCGGAGCCAACGGGGCATGTCTCAAACAGATTCGATTCAACAAGTGGTGCAAATGTTAACCGAGCAACGACAGAGGGATGATGCCCGCCAAGCCAAGTTCGAGAGCAACCTAGAGGCTCGGCTCTCAGTCCAACAAAAGCAGGTAGATACCCTGCAGCTTGTTCAGACCCTGGCCTCCAACCATTCTGCCGCAACGACAGCTACACCAGTGGAGCAGCCAGCACTTGAAGTCGAGACACCGCTAGTGCCAAGGACGAGGGAAGTGACTACCTTCTCCTTTGGCAACTTCAAGAAGGTCTGCAATACGCCATTCGAAGGGACTGAGGACCCGATCGTAGCCCTAGATTGGCTTGCCGAGCTTGAAGATCATTTTTCTCTCCTGGAGGTGCCGAAAGACAAGCGCGTCACCTGTGCCCAACTACTGCTTCGCCTTAATGCGCACGACTGGTGGGACGTGCATCGACGATCTCTTCAACTTGGCCATGGAGAGGAGGCGATCGCGTGGACGACTTTTCGTGCCGCGTTGGAGGAGGAGTTTGTACCCCCGCCTCTACGACGTCAACGGGAAAATAAGTTCGTTCAGCTCCGGCAGGGCAGTATGACGGTGAAGCAATACTCGGCAGAATTCAACAAACTGGCCAAATTTGCTGCCGCTTACCTACCGGATGCAGCGAGTCGTGCCAGACGATTCGAAGGAGGGCTACGCCCTGGCATTCACGGGCACGTAGCCGTTCCACAGTATCAGACGATGCGGGAAGTATTAAACCACGCCCTTTCGCTCGAACCGCAGTATCCTCACGTTGCCGCCGGCGCTGTGCAACCTTCCAATCACAAACGCCAAGGCAACGATAGAGGAAACAACGCTGCAAAGCGTCAAAATAACGGCGGTCGTCAGCGAGAAAACCAGGGGTAGCGTTGCACCTACTGTAACAGAAGAGGGCACACCGAGAATGTCTGTCGCAAGCGGCTCGGCACTTGCCTCAGATGCGGCGATCCAGGCCATCAGATTAACAGCTGTCCGCGTCGTCCACCGCAACAACCAGATCAGACTCCGGCTCCTCAGGCAAATCGAGCGGTGCCTCAGCAAGGGCGTAATCAAGCTCAAGGCCGAGTCTACACCATGACACGGGAAGAAGCATTAGCTTCGGATACCGTCGTGTCAGGTACCTTACTTTTCAATAATATACCTGCTCGTGTTCTATTTGATTCAGGTGCAACGCATAGTTTTATTTCCACAAATTTTGCCGTGGAAAACAATGTAAAAATGACTCCGTTGCACTTAGATTTAAATGTTAGCACCCCCTCTGGTACAAAAATCCCTGTTCGTTCAGTATGCCTAGGTGGTTACATTTGTATTGGGGAGAAGAAGCTGTCGCTCGATGTCTTAGTTCTAGATATTAGGGACTATGATATCATCTTGGGAATGGACTGGCTAGGCGCATGCGCAGCAACTATTGAGTGTGCAGAGAAGCGAGTCATTTTCCGTCTGCCCGGAGAAGCCGTGTTCTATTACACCAGTAGTCCAGCGAACGATGCGACCACGGCCTGCATGGTGATTTCGGTAAAATCTGCTCGGCGAATGCTCTACACAGGCTGCGAGGGATTTCTAGCATCAGTTCGGGACGCGCGGCAGGACTACGCAAACGTCGAGCCTAATTCCGTTGAGGCGGAGTTCCCCGACGTGTTTCCGAGCGAACTACCCGGCATGCCGCCCGATCGAGAGATTGAATTCACTATCGACACATTTCCAAATACACAGCCGATTTTAAAGCCTCCGTACAGAATGGCACCTGCAGAGCTGAATGAATTAAAGCGCCAACTCCAGGAATTGCTTGATCGCGGGTTCATCCGTCCGAGCGTGTCTCCTTGGGGCGCTCCCGTGCTCTTTGTGAAGAAAAAGGAAGGAACTCTACGCCTCTGCATCGACTACAGAGAATTGAACAAGGTCACAATCAGAAATAAATATCCTCTGCCACGGATTGATGACTTGTTCGATCAACTACAGGGTGCAGCAGTATTTTCAAAAATTGATCTTCGCTCGGGTTATCACCAGCTGAAGATTAGACCCGAGGACACCCACAAAACTGCCTTCCGAACCCGGTATGGTCATTACGAGTTTTCTGTGATGCCGTTTGGACTGATGAATGCGCCTGCAGCATTCATGGACGTTATGAATCGGGTATTTAGACCTTTCATCGATAAATTTGTGGTGGTTTTTATCGATGACATCTTGGTGTACTCGAAGACTAGGGACGAGCATGCAGGACACCTGCGAATGGTGTTGCAAACCCTTCGAGACAACAAGTTGTACGCCAAACTGAGTAAATGTGAGTTTTGGCTCGACAGTATATCCTTTTTGGGCCATGTTATCTCGTCTCAAGGCATCTCAGTTGATCCGAAGAAAATAGAAGCAATCACGCAGTGGAAACGACCGGAGTCAGCTAGCGACATCCGAAGCTTTCTTGGACTGGCAGGATACTACCGTCGGTTCATACAGAACTTTGCTAGAATTGCTTTGCCCTTGACGCAGCTCACACGCAAGGGTGCGAAGTTTACTTGGACGGACGACTGTGAAGCTTCGTTTACGGAGTTAAAGCAGCGCCTCGTCTCCGCCCCGGTCCTAACTTTGCCAAACGGACCAGATGACTTCAAAATATATAGCGATGCATCAGGAAGGGGACTAGGATGTGTCCTGATGCAACGGGACAAAGTGATAGCCTATGCGTCTAGACAGCTAAAGCCTCACGAGCAGAACTACCCAACGCATGACCTCGAGCTTGCCGCGGTAGTGTTTGCATTAAAGCTATGGCGCCACTATCTTTATGGCGTGCCGTGTGAAATCTATACAGACCATAAAAGTTTGAAATATCTGTACACTCAAAAAGATTTGAATCTTCGGCAGCGGCGATGGCTTGAACTCCTAAGCGACTTCGACCTCATGATCAGATACACGCCTGGCAAGGGAAACGTCGTAGCTGACGCACTGAGTCGAGTGTTTGCAGGAAGTTTGGCTATTGATGATAGACTGCGCCGGGATCTTGAATCACTGGGCATTACTTTGAAAATTAGATACACAAAGTGGGCACAAGTATCACAACTGCGCCTCGAACCCGACTTGTTAAATAGAGTGAAGACCGCTCAGAAGGACGACCCGTTCCTGCAAAAGATTCATGCCCTTATCTCAGCAGGGAAGGCGTCCGACTTTGCGGTAAGCACGGATGGGATGCTTCGAGTGAAGGGAAGACTGTGCGTTCCAAGCGACGCGGCCCTCAGAGAAGAAATACTCACGGAAGCCCACTATGCTAGCTATACTTCTCATCCGGGTAGCACAAAGATGTATCGGGATCTTCGCACGACGTTTTGGTGGCACGGCTTGAAACGAGATGTGGCGCAGTTTGTGTCGCATTGCATGGCTTGTCAACGAGTAAAGGCCGAACACCAGAAACCCGGCGGAGAACTACAGAGCCTTGCTATTCCGGAGTAGAAATGGGATGATATAACGATGGATTTTATTGTTGGCTTGCCGAGGACGCAATGGGGACATGATGCAGTCTGGGTTATCGTCGATCGACTCACCAAGTCAGTTCACTTCCTGCCTATCAAGTCTACTTGGAGTGCCGACCGCCTGGCTCAGTTATATCTCAACGAAATCGTTCGACTCCATGGCGTGCCAGTAACCATAGTCTCCGATCGAGATTGTCGATTCATATCACGTTTCTGGGGAAGCCTGCAGTCAGCAATGGGGACGAAGTTGAAGTTTAGCTCCGCCTACCATCCACAGACCGACGGCCAAACCGAACGTGTCAACCAGATCCTCGAAGACATGCTGCGACTCTGCGCCTTGGACTTGAAGACGAGTTGGGACCTTCATCTACCTCTAGCTGAATTTGCTTACAACAATAGTTATCAATCAAGCATTCAAATGGCGCCGTATGAGGCGTTATACGGGCGAAAGTGTAGATCTCCTATCTGCTGGGACGAAGTTGGGGAACGACAAGTACTTGGCCCTGAGCTCGTGGAGCAGACCGTCCAGAAAGTCCGGCTGATTCGGGATAGATTGAAGGTAGCTCAAAGCCGCCAAAAGAGCTACGCGGACACACATCGAAGATCGCTAGAATTCCAAGTAGGCGACCGAGTATTCCTCAAGGTCTCGCCCATGCGAGGAGTCAGCAGGTTCAGAGCAAGAGGAAAGCTGAGTCCGAGATTTGTCGGCCCGTTCGAAATACTAAAGCGGGTTGCCTCAGTTGCGTATCAGATTGCTCTACCACCATCCCTATCCGACGTACACGATATATTCCATGTTTCACAGCTTAGGAAATATGTGTACGACCCGAGCCATGTGGTAGACCTGGACCAACTGAACCTTCAAGCCGACTTGACGTATGTAGAACAGCCTGTGCAAATTTTGGATAGAAAAGAAAAGCTGCTTCGAACTCGTTCGGTTCCTCTCGTGCGCATGCTTTGGCGGAATCACTCTGTCGAAGAATCTACTTGGGAGCTTGAATCTGAAATGAGGTAAAGGTTCCCCTCATTATTTCCTAGTGGTAGGTTCTATTCTTTAAGTTTCGGGACGAAACTTCCAATTAGTTGGGTAGGATGTGGTGCCCCGTTCCCCCTATTCGGGGAGCGCGGCTAAGAAATACAAGACGGTATCGTTCGATCGGGATAGATTGAATTAAGAACTCGTCCTCGTTATGGATTTGTTTCTTCGGAATCGATTCCCATATTCAGTGGACCGTGCCCCAAGGATCGACTTAGCGGCAGAGTCAGGAGGGACCTCTCCGCTGCATTCTTTGTTGCCTAGTTTTCGCTGTCGCTTGTTGCTTTCGTGCCTTGAGTTGGATTTCGGATTTGCTTGGGTTTTCTTGAACGGTTTCGATGGATTTCATTGCTTTCGTTCTTAGGACTGCACTTCAATTCCGATAAGAGAAAGAGAAGAAGAAGTACTGATCAGCTGTTCGTGTCAATACAGGTGAACCAGCTGTAGTCGTCGCTCGAGCGGACGCCTAAAGCACTTCTTTCCTTTTCCTTCCAACTACCAAAGTGAGTGGCTACCAACCCGATTAGCTAGCCCTTCTTGCTAGTCTTCACATCTAATTCTTGTGTTCGTGCTTGCCCCGATCAAACGATACCAAGTTAATAACTAAAAGATATTAAGATAATAAGGGAATAGACTTGGGAAATATTGCTTGTCAAATGAAACTAGTGAACGGTTACTTACTTATATGCTTGCTCGTTTGGAAATGTTCATCATATGCATAAATATAAGTTAGAATGTATATTTCTTCTTAAAACTATGCTATGTATAGAACTCATTATCAATGCAATAACTCAACAGGAAGACTATGCAAAAGTAGATATTGCCCTGTTATTGCCCTGTGCCTGATTTGCCTCAAATGTTAACTTAGTGTACTGCATTGATCACGGACAACTTGTGCACAAGGTCTTAGTTCCTACGGACGGTCGCTGGGGCACTGGTACCGATCCGGTCCGGACGGAACTCATGATAGTCGCCTGCGTCGGATCGAGTGGCTTGTGGCGCCTCCTGTTCTCTGCGCCGTACGCCATTCCGTCCCGAGACTAGCCCGTCCATTATGGCAACGTGCCAGTGATCCCCTCGTATATTTAAACCTGTTGCTACTAACTTGTGTCTTCTTGGCAGGGAAGGCAAGGTAAGTATTATGCAGGTGGTTCAGACGGACAGGTAAATGTTACCGAATGGTGACGAGTCATTTCAATGATTCTATATCTATGTCTTGCTGTAAAATGAACTAAGGCAAGATAGAAACCCACAAATATGCATGCTTCATTAAAACAACGTGTTGATTGGTATAGTTGGGATAGCTTGCCTTCACCAGTACGTTTCGATGTACTGACCCTCGTTGAAACAGGTTCCCCGCGCTAGGAAGAACCGAGCGAGGAGCAGGAGACAAACCCCCAGTCCAGTCCAGCTGTAGGCACGCCTCGACCGTGCCACCTTAGAAGCATTTTGAAGAAGAAGCCTTTTGAAGAAGAAGCTAGCCACCAAAGCAATCATGCAGCTTCGTGGCAAGGCAGTCGCTCCGTCCCAAGGTCTTATATTTTGAGTTTAGTAAGGGATATAATGTACAGGACTGCTATCTTATTTTGTGTCAACACTTTTGTAAGCCCATAGAGGCAATCCTTATGACTAAGTTCAAGGAGTTTGTAATAGATGTTCATATTATCAATAAAAGAGAACTTTTCCATGTTTCAATATGTGTTTCAATTATCTGCGTACTCTGAATATGTGCTCGCTATGCGAAACGAAAATACTTAGCCTTGTGCGGTGCGCAACCTAGGCCCGCACGGCGGTCACGCCCGGGGGACGACTATCGATTCCACGAGATCGGGGCGTGACATATTGGTATCAGAGCACAGATTCAAAGTTCCTTCGACTCTTAAACTGGAAAAGTTCCCTTAACGATAAATCCCATCCTAGGAAGGTTATCCACCCTACGGGAGGTCACCCATCCAAATGGAGGTCACCAATCCTATAGGTGGTCACCCATCCTAGGGAGGTTACCCATCCTAGGAGAGGTTACCCATCCTACGGGAGGTCACCCAACCAAATGGAGGTCACATATCCTACAAAAGGTTACCCATCCTAAGCGAGGTCACCCATCCTAGGAAGGTTACCCATCCTACGGGAGGTCACCCAACCAAATGGAGGTCACCCATCCTACGGGAGGTCACCCATCCAAATGGAGGTCACCCATCCTATAGGAGGTCACCCATCCTAATTGAAGTTAGCCATCCTAAGAGAGGTCACCCATCCAGAGGTTACCTATCCTACGGGAGGTCACCCAACCTAAGGGAGGTTACCCATCCAACGGGAGGTCACCCATCCTAAGGGAGGTTACCCATCCTAAGGGAGGTCACCCATCCAAACATGATGCGACGTTACCTCTCGTAGGATATGTGACCTCTCCTCTCTTAGGATGGATGTCGTCCGTAGGATGGGTGACCTCCCGTAGGATGGCTAACCTCAGATGGGTAACCTCCCTAGAATGGGTGACCTCCCAGAGGATGGGTCTCCTGCCGTAGGATGGGTAACCTCCCTAAGGATGGGTAACCTCACTAAGGATAGGTAACCTCTCTTAGGATGGGTAACCTCCCGTATGATGGGTAAATTCCCTTAGGATGGGCAACCTCCCTTAGGATGGGTAACCTCCATTTGGATGGGTAACCTCTCGTAGGATATGTGACCTCCCTAAGGATGGGTAACCTCCCTAGGATTGGTGACCTCCCGTAGGATGGGTGACCACCCGTAGGATGGGTGACCTCCCGTAGGATGGGTGACCTCCCGTAGGATTGGTGAACTCCGGTAGGTTGGGTGACCTCTCTTAGGATGGGTAACCTCCCTAGGATGGGTGACCTCCATTTGGTTGGGTGACCTCCCGTAGTATGGATAACCTCTGGATGGGTGACCTCTCTTAGGATGGCTAACCTCAGATGGGTAACCTCCATTAGGATGGGTGTCCTCCTTTGGATGGGTAACCTCCTTAGGATGGGTGACCTCTCTTAGGATGGATAACCTCCCGTAGGATGGATAACCTCACTTAGGATAGGTGACCTCTCGTAGGATGGGTAACCTCCCTACGATGGGTAACCTCCATTAGGATGGGTAACCTTCTTTCTAGGATGGAGGACCTCCCTTAGGATGGGTGACCTCCATTAGGATGGATGACCTCCCATAGGATTGGTGACCTCCATTAGGATGGGTGACCTCCCTAGAATGGGTGACCTCCCTTAGGATGGGTGACCTCCCTAGAATGGGTGACCTCCCTTAGGATGGAGGACCTCCCGTAGGATGGGTGATATCCCATAGGATGGGTGACCTGGATGGGTAACCTTCCTAGGATGGGTGACCTCCTGTAGGATAGGTAACCTCTCGTAGGATATGTAACCTCCCTAGGATGGGTGACCACCTTTAGGATGGGGGACCTCCCGTATGATGGGTAAATTCCCTTAGGATGGGTAACCTCTCTTAGGATGGGTGACCTCCCTTGGATGGGTGACCTCCCTTAGGATGGAGGACCTCCCGTAGGATGGGTAACCTCTCTTAGGATGGGTGACCTCGCTTGGGATGGGTGACCTCCATCCGGTAGGATGGGTGACCTCCCTAAGGATGGGTGACCTCCCTAGAATGGGTGACCTCCATTGGGATTGGTGACCTCCCTAGGATGGGTGACCTCTGGATGGGTGACCTCCCTTAGGATGGGTAACCTCCCATAGGATGGGTGACCTCCATTTGGTTGGGTGACCTCCCGTATTATGGATAACCTCTGGATGGGTGACCTCTTTTAGGATGGATAACCTCCCATAGGATGGGTGACCTCCCGTAGGATGGGTCTCCTCCCGTAGGATGGGAAACCTCCCTAGAATGGGTGACCTCCCTTAGGATGGGTGACCTCTCTTAGGATGGATGTCTTCCGTAGAATGGGTGACCTCCGGTAGGATAGGTAACCTCCCATAGGATAGATAACCTCCCTAAGGATGGGTGACCAACTATAGGATTGGTGACCTCCATTTGGATGGGTAACCTCCCTAGGATGGGTGACCTCTGGATGGGTGACCTCCCTTAGGATATGTGACCTCCCGTAGGATGGAGGTTACCCATCCTAGGATGAGGTCACCCATCCAGAGGTTATCCATACTACGGGAGGTCACCCAACCAAATGGAGGTCACCCATCCTACGGGAGGTCACCCATCCTAGGGAGGTTACCCATCCTATGGGAGGTCACCCATCCTATGGGAGGTTACCTATCCTAAGGGAGGTCACCCATCCTTAGGGAGGTTACCCATCCAAATGGAGGTCACCCATCCTAGGAAGGTTACCCATCCTAATGGAGGTTACCCATCTGAGGTTAGCCATCCTAAGAGAGGTCACCCATCCAGAGGTTATCCATACTACGGGAGGTCACCCAACCAAATGGAGGTCACCCATCCTACGGGAGGTCACCCATCCTAGGGAGGTTACCCATCCAAATGGAGGTTACCCATCCTAGGGAGGCTATCCATTCTACGGGAGGTCACCCAACCAAATGGAGGTCACCCAACCAAAGGAGGTCACCCATCCTACGGGAGGTCACCCATCCTACCGGAGGTTACCCATCCTACCGGAGGTTACCCATCCTAATGGAGGTCACCCATCCTACGGGAGGTTACCCATCCTAGGGACGACATCCATCCTATGAAGGTCACCCATCCAGAGGTCACCCATCCTAGGAAGGTTACCCATCCTAATGGAGGTTACCCATCCTATGAAGGTCACCCATCCTAATGGAGGTCACCTATCCTAAGAGAGGTTACCCATCCTTAGGGAGGTCCTCCATCCTAAGGGAGGTCACCCATCCTATGGAGGTCATCCTAGGAGGTTACCCATCCTAAGGGAGGAGACCCATCCGTATGAAGGTCACCCATCCTAAGGGAGGTTAATGATCCTATAGGTGGTCACCCATCCTAATTGGGTTACCCATCCTAATGGAGGTCACCCATTCTATGGGAGGTCACCCATCCGTATGAAGGTCACCCAACCTAATGGAGGTTACCCATCCTAGGGAAGACATCCATCCTAATGGAGGTCACCCATCCTAAGGGAGGTCCTCCATCCTATGAAGGCTAGGGAGGTTACCCATCCTACGGGAGGTCACCCATCCTAGGAAGGTTACCCATCCTAATGGAGGTTAATGATCCTATTGGAGGTCACCCATCCTACGGGAGGTTACCAATCCTAAGAGAGGTTACCCATCCTAAGGGAATTTACCCATCATACGAGAGGTTACCCATCCTAAGGGAGGTCACCCATCCAAGGGAGGACACCCATCCTTAGGGAGGTCACCCATCCTAGGAAGGTTACCCATCCAGGTCACCCATCCTACCGGAGGTCACCCATCCTTAAGGAGGTCACCTATCGTACGGGAGGTCACCCATCCTAAAGAAGGTTACCCATCCTAGGGAAGACATCCATCCTATGAAGGTCACCCATCCTAATAGAGGTCACCCATCCTATGGGAGGTCACCCATCCGGAGGTCACCCATTCTAATGGAGGTTACCCATCCTAGTAAAGACATCCATCCTAATGGATGTTCACCCATCCTAAGTGAGGTTAGCCATCCTAAGAGAGGTCACCCATCCTAAGGGAGGACCCAACCAAATGGAGGTCACCCATCCTACGGGAGGTTACCTATCCTAAGGGAGGAGACCCATCCTATGGAGGTCACCCATCCTACGAGAGGTTACCCATCCTACGGGAGGTCCTCCATCCAACCGGAGGTCACAAATCCTACGGGAGGTCCTCCATCCAACCGGAGGTCACCCATCCTAAGGGAGGTTGCCCATCCTATGGGAATTTACCCATCCTATGGGAGGTTACCCATCCTACGGGAGGTCACCCATCCTAGGGAGGTTACCCATCCAAATGGAGGTTAACCATCCTATGGGAGGTCAGCCTTCCATAGGGAGGTCACCCATCCTGTAGGTGGTCACCCATTCTAGGGAGGTTACCCATCCTACGGGAGGTCCTCCATCCTTAGGGAGGTCACCTATCCTAAGGGAGGAGACCCATCCTATGGGAGGTCACCCATCCTAGGAAGGTTACCCATCCAGGTCACCCATCCTAGGGAGGTTACCCATCCTACGGGAGGGCACCCATCCTAGGGAGGTTACCCATCCAAATGGAGGTTACCCATCCTAAGCGAGGTCACCCATCCTACGGGAGGTTATCCATCCTAATACACCATGGGTGACCTCCATCCTACGGGAGGTCACCTATCCTAAGGGAGGTTACCCATCCTACGAGAGGTCACCCATCCTATGGAATATCACCCATCCTACGGGATATCACCCATCCTACGGGATATCACCCATCCTAAGGGAGGTTACCCATTCTAGGGAGGTTACCCATCCAACCGGAGGTCACCAATCCTACGGGAGGTTACCCATCCTATAGGAGGTCACCCATCCTAATGGAGGTCACATATCCTACGAGAGGTCACCCATCCTAGGGAGGTTATCCATCCTATGGGATATCACCCATCCTACGGGATATTACCCATCCTACGGGAGGTCACCCATCCTAATGGAGGTCACCCATCCTACGGAAGGAGACCCATCCTATGGGAGGTCACCCATCCAGAGGTTACCCATCCTATAGGTGGTCACCCATCCTAGGGAGGTTACCCATCCTAAGGGAGGTCACCCAACCAAATGGAGGTCACCCATCCTATGGGATATCACCCATCCTACGGGAGGTCCTCCATCCTATGGGATATCACCCATCCTACGGGAGGTCACCCATCCTAAGTGAGGTTAGCCATCCTAAGAGAGGTCATCCATCCAGAGGTCACCCAACCAAATGGAGGTCACCCATCCTACGGGAGGTTACCTATCCTAAGGGAGGAGACCCATCCTATGGAGGTCACCCATCCTACGGGAGGTTACCCATCCTACGGGAGGTCCTCCATCCAACCGGAGGTCACCAATCCTACGGGAGGTCCTCCATCCAACCGGAGGTCACACATCCTAAGGGAGGTTGCCCATCCTATGGGAATTTAACCCATCCAACGGGAGGTCACCCAACCCAAGGGAGGTTACCCATCCTATGGGAGGTCACCCATCCTATAGGAGGTCCTCCATTCTAGGGAGGTTACCCATCCTACGGGAGGTTACCCATCCTACGGGAGGTCACCCATCCTAGGGAGGTTACCCATCCAACGGGAGGTCACCCATCCTACGGGAGGTAACCTCTCATAGGATATGTGACCTCTCTTAGGATGGGTAACCTCCATATTAAGGACCTCCCGTAGGATGGGTAACCTCCCTAGAATGGGTGACCCTCCATCCTATGGGAGATTACCCATCCTAGGGAGGTCACCCATCCTATAGGAGGTTACCCATCCTAATGGAGGTCACCAATCCTATAGGAGGTCACCCATCCTAGGGAGGTTACCCATCCAAGGGAGGACACCCATCCTACGGGAGGTCACCCATCCTATGGAAGGTTACCCATCCAAATGGAGGTCACCAATCTTATAGGTGGTCACCCATCCTAGGGAGGTTACCCATCCAAATGGAGGTTAATGATCCTAAGAGAGGTTACCCATCCTACGGGAGGTCACCCATCCTATAGGAGGACACCCATCCTAATGGAGGTCACCCATCCTATGGGAGGTCACCCATCCAAATGGAGGTCACATATCCTACGAGAGGTTACCCATCCTATGAAGGTCACCCATCCTAGGGAGGTTACCCATCCAAATGGAGGTCACCAATCCTATAGGTGGTTACCCATCCTAGGAAGGTCACCCATCCTTAGGGAGGTCACCCATCCTATGAAGGTCACCCATCCTACCGGAGGTTATCCATCCTAAGGGAGGTCACCCATCGTAGGATCATTAACCTCTCTTAGGATGGGTAACCTCCATTTGGATGGGTAACCTCCCTAGGATGGGTGACCTCCCGTAGGATGGGTAACCTCCCTAGAATGGGTGACCTCCCATAGGATGGGTGACCTCCCTTAGGATAGGTAACCTTCATAGGATGGGTAACCTCCCTAGGATGGGTGACCTCCCATAGGATGGGTAACCTCCCTTAGGATGGGTAATCTCCCATAGGATGGAGGACCTCCCGTAGGATGGGTAACCTCCCTAAGGATGGGTGACCTCCCGTAGGATGGATAACCTCCCGTAGGATGGGTGACCTCTGGATGGGTTACCTCCCTAAGGATGGGTGACCTCCCTAGAATGGGTGACCTCCATTTGGATGGGTAACCTCCCATAGGATGGGTGATCTCCCTTAGGATAGGTAATCTGTGCAATCACACTCTTCCAAACATGATCTCAGTATGGAGGTCACCCATCCTATGGGAGGTTACCCATCCAAGGGAGGTTACCCATCCTACGGGAGGTTATCCATCCTAAGGGAGGTCACCCATCCTAAGAGAGATTACCCATCCTACGGGAGGTCACCCATCCTAGGGAGGTTACCAATCCAACGGGAGGTCACCCATCCTAGGGAGGTCACCTATCCTATGAAGGTCACCCGGTTACCAAACCAAATGGAGGTCACCCATCCTACGGGAGGTCCTCCATCCTACGGGAGGTCACCCATCCTACGAGAGGTCACCCATCCTACGGGAGGTTACCCACCCATCCTTAGGAGGACACCCATCCTATGGGAGGTTACCTATCCTACGGGAGGTCACCCATCCTACGGAAGACATCCATCCTAAGAGAGGTCACCCATCCTAAGGGAGGTCACCCATCCTATGAAGGTCACCCATCCTAGGGAGGGTTACCCATCCTACGGGATCAAAATGGAGGTCACTTATCCTACGAGAGGTTACCCATCCTAAGGGAGGTCACCCATCCTACGGGAGGTCACCCATCCTATGGGAGGTCACCCATCCTACGGGAGGTCACATATCCTACGAGAGGTCACCCATCCAAATGGAGGTCACCCAACCCAAGGGAGGTTACCCATCCAATGGGAGGTCACCCATCCTATAGGAGGTCACCCAACCAAATGGAGGTCACCCATCCTAGGGAGGTTACATATCCTACGAGAGGTCCTCCAACCTAAGGAAGGTCACCCATTCTAGGGAGGTCACATATCCTACGAGAGGTTACCCATTACCCATCCAAATGGAGGTCACCCACCCATCCTATAGGAGGACACCCATCCTATGAAGGTCACCCATCCTAATGGAGGTCACCCATCCTATGGGAGGTCACCCATCCAAATGGAGGTCACCCATCCTATGAAGGTCACCCATCCTAAGGGAGGTAACCCATCCTACGGGAGGTCAACCATCCTAAGGGAGGTTACCCATCCTAAGGGAGGTTACCCATCCTAATGGAGGTCACCCATTCTAGGGAGGTCACCCATCCTAAGGGAGGTTGCCCATCTATGGGAGGTCACCCATCCTAGGGAGGTTACCCATCCAAATAGAGGTTAATGATCCTATAGGTGGTCACCCATCCTAGGAAGGTTACCCATCCTAATGGAGGTCACCCATTCTAGGGAGGTCACCCATCCTAAGGGAGGTTAATGATCCTATAGGTGGTCACCCATCCTAGGAAGGTTACCCATCCTAATGGAGGTCACCCATTCTAGGGGAGGTCACCCATCCGTATGAAGGTCACCCATCCTAATGGAGGTTACCCATCGTAGGGAAGACATCCATCCTAATGGAGGTCACCCATCCTAAGGGAGGTCCTCCATCCTAAGAAGAAGGTTACCCATCCTACGGGAGGTCACCCAACCAAATGGAGGTTACCCATCCTAAGTGAGGTTAGCCATCCTAAGGGAGGTCATCCATCCTTAGGGAGGTCACCCATCCTACTGGAGGTCACCTATCCTAAGGGAGGAGACCCATCCTATGGAGGTCACCCATCCTACGGGAGGTTACCCATCCTACGGAAGGTTACCCATCCTACGGGAGGTCACCCATCCAAATGGAGGTCACATATCCTACGAGAGGTTACCCATCCTATGAAGGTCACCCATCCTAATGGAGGTTACCCATCATACGGGAGGTCACCCATCCTATAGGAGGTCACCCATCCTACGGGAGGTTACCCATCCAAATGGAGGTTACCTTCCGTAGGATGGGTGACCTCCATTAGGATGGGTGACCTCCCTAGAATGGGTGACCTCCATTAGGATGGATGTCTTCCGTAGGATGGGTGACCTCCCGTAGGATAGGTGACCCCCCGTTGGATGGGTGACCTCCATTTGGTTGGGTGACCTCTGGATGGGGGACCTCTCTTAGGATGGCTAACCTCACTTAGGATGGGTGACCTCCCGTAGGATGGGTGATATCCCATAGGATGGAGGACCTCCTGTAGGATGGGTGATATCCCATAGGATGGGTGATATCCCATATGATGGGGGACCTCCCGTATGATGGATAAATTCCCTTAGGATGGGTAACCTCTCTTAGGATGGGTAACCTCCCTAGAATGGGTGACCTCCCGTAGGATGGGTGACCTCCGGTAGGATGGGTGACCTCCTATAGGATGGATGACCTCCCGTAGGATGGGTAACCTCCCTTAGGATGGGTGACCTCTCGTAGGATATGTGACCTCCCTAGGATGGGTAACCTCTCTAAGGATGGGTGACCTCCCTCCGTCCTAAGGAGGGCATCCATCCTAAGAGAGGTCACCCATCCTAAGGGAGGTCACCCATTCTAGGGAGGTTACCCATCCTACGGGAGGTCACCCATCCTAGGGAGGTTATCCATCCTAAGGAGTGCACCCATCCTACGAGAGGTTACCCATCCTATGAAGGTCACCCATCCTTAGGGAGGTTAGCCATCCTAAGAGAGGTCACCTATCCTACGGGAGGTCACCCAACCAAATGGAGGTCACCCATCCTACGGGAGGTTACCCATCCTACGGGAGGTCACCCATCCTAGGGAGGTTACCCATCCTAAGGAGGGCATCCATCCTAAGAGAGGTCACCCATCCTGAGGGAGGTCACCCATTCTCGGGAGGTTACCCATCCTACGGGAGGAGACCCATCCTACGGGAGGTCACCTATCCTAGGGAGGTTACCCATCCTAAGGAGGGCACCCATCCTATGAGAGGTTACCCATTCTATGAAGGTCACCCATCCTTAGGGAGGTTAGCCATCCGAAGAGAGGTCACCTATCCTACGGGAGGTCACCCAACCAAATGGAGGTCACCCATCCTACGGGAGGTTACCCATCCTACGGGAGGTCACCCATCCAGAAGTCACCCATCCTAGGGAGGACACCCATCCTTAGGGAGGTCACATATCCTACGAGAGGTTACTCATCCAAATGGAGGTCACATTACCTAGGAAGGTTACCCATCCTATAGGAGGTCACATATCCTACGGGAGGTAACGTTACCCATCCTAAGAGAAGTTATCCATCCTACGGGAGGTCACCCATCCAGAGGTTACCCATCCTACGGGAGGTCACCCATCCAGAGGTTACCCATCCAGAGGTCACCCATCCTAGGAAGGTTACCCATCCTACGGGAGGTTACCCATCCTACGGGAGGTCACCCATCCAGAGGTCACCCATCCTAGGGAGGACACCCATCCTTAGGGAGGTCACATATCCTACGAGAGGTTACCCATCCAAATGGAGGCAAAATATCCTAGGGAAGGTTACCTATCCTACGGGAGGTCACCCATCCTACGGGAGGTTACCCATCCTATGGGAGGTCACAAATCCAGAGGTTACCCATCCTACGGGAGGTCACCCATCCTAATAGAGGTTATCCATCCTAAGGGAGGTCACCCATCCTAGGGAGGTTACCTATCCTATAGGAGGTTACCCATCCTAAGGGAGGTCACCCATCCTATGGGAGGTTACCCCCATCCTAAGGGAGGTCACCCATCCTAAGGGAGGTTACCCATCCTATGGGAGGTTACCCATCCTAATGGAGGTCACATATCCTACCGTAGAATGATGGTTGACCTCCCGTAGGATGGGTGTCCTCCCTTGGATGGGTAACCTCCCTAGGATCATTAACCTTCCTAGGATGGGTGACCACCTATAGGATTGGTGACCTCCATTTGGATAGGTAACCTCCCTAGGATGGAAAACCTCCCTTAGGATGGAGGACCTCCCGTAGGATGGGTAACCTTCCTAGGATGGGTGACCTCCCTTAGGATGGGTGACCTCTCTTAGGATGGAGGACCTCCCGTAGGATAGGTAACCTCTCGTAGGACACCTCCCTTAGGATAGGTGACCTCTCGTAGGATGGGTAACCTCTGACCTCCCTTAGGATGGGTAACCTCCCTAAGGATGGGTGACCTCCATTTGGTTGGGTGACCTCCCGTAGGATGGGTAACCTCCCTAGGATATGTGATCTCCATTTGGATGGGTGACCTCCCGTAGGATGGGTGACCTCCATTTGGTTGGGTGACCTCCCGTAGTATGGATAACCTCCGGATGGATGACCTCTCGTTGGATAGGTAACCTCTCGTAGGATATGTAACCTCCCTAGGATGGGTGACCTCCCGTAGGATGGATAACCTCCCTAGGATGGGTGACCTCCCGTAGGATGGGTAACCTCCCTTAGGATGGGTGACCTCCCTAAGGATGTGTGACCTTCATAGGATGGGTAACCTCCCTAGGATGGGTGACCTCCCGTAGGATGGGTAACCTCCGGTTGGATGGGTGACCTTCATAGGATGGGTGACATCCCGTAGGATGGGTGATCTCTCGTAGGATGGGTGACCTCCCTTAGGATGGAGGACCTCCCGTAGGATGGGTAACCTCCCTAGGATGGGTGACCTGGATGGGTAACCTTCCTAGGATGGGTGACCTCCCGTAGAATAGGTAACCTCCGATAGGATGGGAGGTGACCTCCCGTAGAATGGGTGACCTTCATAGGATGGGTAACCTTTCGTAGGATATGTGACCTCCATTTGGATGGATGACCTCCCATAGGATGGGTGACCTCCATTAGGATGGGTAACCTCCGGTAGGATGGGTGACCTCTCTTAGGATGGCTAACCTCACATAGGATGGGTGACCTCCATTAGGATGGGTGACCTCTGGATGGGTGACCTCCATTTGGATGGGTAACCTCTCGTAGGATATGTGACCTCCTATAGGATGGGTGATATCCCATAGGATGGAGGACCTCTCGTAGGATGGGTGATATCCCATAGGATGGGTGACCTCTATTTGGATGGGTAACCTCCCATCCCGTGGGTGACCTCCCGTAGGATGGGTCTCCTCCCTAGGATGGGTGACCTCCCGTAGGATGGGTAACCTCCCGTAGGATGGGTGACCTCCATAGGATGGGTCTCCTCCCTTAGGATGGGTGACCTCTCTTAGGATAGGTGACCTCTCGTAGGATGGGTGACCTCCAGTAGGATGGGTAACCTCTGGATGGGTGACCTCCCGTAGGATGGGTAACCTCTCATTTACCCTCCATTAGGATGGGTGACCTTCATAGGATGGGTGACCTCCCGTAGGATGGGTAACCTCTCTTAGGATGGGCGACCTCCATTTGGTTGGGTGACCTCCCGTAGTATAGATAACCTCTGGATGGGTGACCTCTCGTAGGATAGGTAACCTCTCGTAGGATATTATAGGAGGGGTGTGGAGGTTACCCATCCTACGGGAGGTCACCCATCCTAGGAAGGTTACCCATCCTACGGGATCCAAATGGAGGTCACATATCCTACGAGAGGTTACCTATCCTACGGGAGGTCACCCATCCTAGGAAGGTTACCCATCCAGGTCACCCATCCTAGGGAGGTTACCCATCCTACGGGAGGTATCCTACTAGAGGTCACCAATCCTATAGGAGGTCACCCATTCTAGGGAGGTCACCCATCCTTAGGGAGGTCATCCATCCAGAGGTCACCTATCCTATGGAAGGTCACCCATCCTAATGGAGGTCACCCATCCTAATGGAGGTCACCCATCCTACGGGAGGTTACCCATCCTAGGAAGGTTACCCATCCTACGGGAGGTCACCCATCCTAAGAAGGTTACCCATCCAGGTCACCCATCCTAGGAAGGTTACCCATCCTATGGGAGGTCCTCCATCCTAAGAAGGTTACCCATCCGTATGAAGGTCACCCATCCTAATGGAGGTTACCCATCCTACGGGAGGTCACCCATCCTATGAAGGTCACCCATCCTACCGAAGGTTACCCATCCTACCGGAGGTTACCCATCCTAATGGAGGTTACCCATCCTACGGGAGGTCACCCATCCTAAGGGAGGTTGCCCATCCAATGGGAATTTACCCATCCTATGGGAGGTTACCCATCCTAGGGAAGACTTCCATCCTAAGAGAGGTACCTCTCTTAGGATGGCTTACCTCTCTAGGATGGGTGACCACCTATAGGATTGGTGACCTCCCTAAGGATGGGCAACCTCCCTTAGGAAGGGTAACCTCCCTAAGGATGGGTGACCTCCATTTGGTTGGGTGACCTCCCGTAGGATGGGTAACCTCCCTAGGATATGTGACCTCCATTTGGATGGGTGACCTCCCGTAGGATGGGTGACCTCCATTTGGTTGGGTGACCTCCCATAGTTTGGATAACCTCTGGATGGGTGACCTCTCGTAGGATAGGTAACCTTTCGTAGGATATGTAACCTCCCTAGGATGGGTGACCTCCCGTAGGATAGATAACCTCCCTAGGATGGGTGACCTCCCGTAGGATGGGTAACCTCTCGTAGGATATGTAACCTCCCTAGGATGGGTGACCTCCCGTAGGATGGATAACCTCCCTAGGATGGGTGACCTCCTGTAGGATGGGTAACCTCCCATAGGATTGGTGACCTCCCGTAGGATGGAGGTCCTCCCTAGGATGGGTAACCTCCCTAGGATGGGTGACCACCTAAAGGATGGTCACCCATCCTATGGGAGGTCACCAATCCTATAGGTGGTCACCCATCCTAGGGAGGTTACCCATCCTAGGGAGGACCTCCATCCTACGGGAGGTCACCAATCCTATGGGAGGTTACCCATCCTAAGGGAGGTCACCTATCCTACCGGAGGTTACCCATCCTAATGGATGACCCATCCAACCAGAGGTTACCCATCCAAGGGAGGTTACCCATCCTACGGGAGGTCCTCCATCCTAATGGAGGTTACCCATCCTATGGGAGGTTACCCATCCTAAAGGAGGTCACCAATCCTACCGGAGGTTACCCATCCTAATGGATGACCCATCCAACCGGAGGTTACCCATCCAAGGGAGTTTGCCCATCCTACGGGAGGTCCTCCATCCTAAGGGAGGTTACCCCCTATAGGAGGTTACCCATCCTAAGGGAGGTTATCCATCCTAATGGAGGTCACCCATCCTACGGGAGGTTACCCATCCTAAGGGAGGTCACCTATCCTACCGGAGGTTAACCATCCTAATGGATGACCCATCCAACCGAAGGTTACCCATCCTACGGGAGGTTACCCATCCTAAGGGAGGTCACCCATCCAAATGGAGGTCACATATCCTACGATAGGTTACCCATCCTACGGGAGGTCACCCATCCTAGGGAGGTTACCCATCCAAATGGAGGTCACCTATCCAGAGGTCACCCATCCTAATGGTGGTCACCCATCCCCTAGGAAGGTTACCCATCCAAATGGAGGTCACCCATCCTACGGGAGGTCACCCAACCCAAGGGAGGTTACCCATCCAAATGGAGTTTACCCATCCTACGGGAGGTCACCCATCCTACGGGAGGTTACCCATCCTACGGGAGGTTAGCCATCCTAAGAGAGGTCACCCATCCAGAGGTTACCTATCCTACGAGAGGTCACCCATCCAGAGGTTATCCATACTACGGGAGGTCACCCAACCCAAGGGAGGTAACCCATCCAAATGGAGGTCACCTCCCATCCTACGAGAGGTCACCCATCCTATGGGAGATTACCCATCCTACGGGAGGTCACCCATTCTAGGGAGGTCACCCATCCTTAGGGAGGTCACCCATTCTAGGGAGGATACTCATCCTACGGGAGGTCCTCCAACCTAAGGGAGGTCACCCATCCTATGAGAGGTCACCCATCCTTAGGGAGGTTACCCATCCTACGGGAGGTTACCCACCCATCCTTAGAAGGACACCCATCCTTTGGGAGGATACCCATCCTAAGAGAGGTAACCTATCCTACGGGAGGTCCTCCATCCTAAGGGAGGTCACCAATCCTATGGGAGGTTACCCATCCTAAGGGAGGTCACCTATCCTACCGGAGGTTACCCATCCTAATGGATGACCCATCCAACCGGAGGTTACCCATCCAAGGGAGGTTACCCATCCTACGGGATGTCCTCCATCCTAAGGGAGGTTACCCCCTATAGGAGGTTACCCATCCTAAGGGAGGTTATCCATCCTAATGGAGGTCACCCATCCTACGGGAGGTTACCCATCCTAAGGGAGGTCATCTATCCTACCGGAGGTTAACCATCCTAATGGATGACCCATCCAACCGGAGGTTACCCATCCTAAGGGAGGTCACCCATCCAAATGGAGGTCACATATCCTACGATAGGTTACCCATCCTACGGGAGGTCACCCATCCTAGGGAGGTTACCCATCCAAATGGGGGTCACCCATCCAGAGGTCACCCATCCTAATGGAGGTCACCCATCCCCTAGGAAGGTTACCCATCCAAATGGAGGTCACCCATCCTACGGGAGGTCACCCAACCCAAGGGAGGTTACCCATCCAAATGGAGTTTACCCATCCTACGGGAGGTCACCCATCCTACGGGAGGTTACCCATCCTAATACACCCATCCTACGGGAGGTTAGCCATCCTAAGAGAGGTCACCCATCCAAAGGTTACCTATCCTACGAGAGGTCACCCATCCAGAGGTTATCCATACTACGGGAGGTCACCCAACCCAAGGGAGGTTACCCATCCAAATGGAGGTCACCTCCCATCCTACGAGAGGTCACCCATCCTATGGAAGATTACCCATCCTACGGGAGGTCACCCATTCTAGGGAGGTCACCCATCCTTAGGGAGGTCACCCATTCTAGGGAGGTCACCCATCCTAAGGGAGGTCACCCATCCTACGAGAGGTCACCCATCCTACGGGAGGTCACCCATTCTAGGGAGGTTATCCATCCTACGAGAGGTCCTCCATCCTAAGGGAGGTCACCCATCCTACGAGAGGTCACCCATCCTAGGGAGGTTACCCATCTGAGGTTAGCCATCCTAAGAGAGGTCACCCATCCAGAGGTTATCCATACTATGGGAGGTCACCCATCCTAAGTGAGGTTACCCATCCTACCGGAGGTCACCCATCCTACGGGAGGTCACCCATCCTTAGGTAGGTTACCCATCCTACGGGAGGTTACCCACCCATCCTTGGAAGGACACCCATCCTTTGGGAGGTTACCCATCCTAAGAGAGATAACCCATCCTATGGTAGGTCACCCATCCTAAGCGAGGTCAGACATCCTAAGGGAGGATTTCCATCCTAGGGAGGTTACCCATCCTAAGGGAGGTCACCCATCCTATGAAGGTCACCCATCCTAGGGAGGGTTACCCATCCTACGGGATCCAAATGGAGGTCACATATCCTACGAGAGGTTACCCATCCTATGGGATATCATCCATCCTACGGGAGGTCCTCCATCCTATGGGATATCACCCATCCTACGGGAGGTCCTCCATCCTATGGGATATCACCCATTCTAGGGAGGTTACATATCCTACGGGAGGTCACCCATCCTTAGGGAGGTCACCCATCCTATGGGAGGTTACCCAACCAAATGGAGGTCACCAATCCTATAGGTGGTCACCCATCCTTAGGGAGGTTACCCATCCAAATGGAGGTCACCAATCCTATAGGTGGTCACCCATCCTAGGGAGGTTACCCATCCTACGGGAGGTCACCCAACCAAATGGAGGTCACCCATCCTATCGGAGGTTACCCATCCTACGGGAGGTATCCAACGAGAGGTTACCCATCCTACTAGTGGTCACCTATCCTAAGGGAGGAGACCCATCCTATGGGAGATCACCAATCCTATAGGAGGTCACCCATCCTAAGAGAGGTTACCCATCCTACGGGAGGTCCTCCATCCTAAGGGAGGTCACCCATCCAAGGGAGGTTACATATCCTAAGAGAGGTTACCCATCCTAAGGGAATTTACCCATCATACGGGAGGTCCCCCATCCTAAGGGAGGTTATATATCCTACGAGAGGTTACCTATCCTACGGGAGGTCCTCCATCCTACGGGAGGTCCTCCATCCCAAGGGAGGTCACCCATCCTAAGAGAGGTTACCCATCCTACGGGAGGTCACCCATCCTAGGGAGGTTACCCATCCAAATGGAGGTCACCCATCCTACGGGAGGTCACCCATCCTAAGGGAGGTTACCCATCCTATAGGTGGTCATCCATCCTAGGAAGGTTACCCATCCTTAGGGAGGTCACCCATCCTATAGGAGGTCACCCATCCTACGAGAGGTCATCCATCCTACGGGAGGTTACCCACCCATCTTTAGGAGGACACCCATCCTTTGGGAGGTTACCCATCCTATGAAGGTCACCCATCCTTAGGGAGGTCACATATCCTTAGGGAGGTCATATATCCTTAGGGAGGTCACATATCCTACGAGAGGTCACCCATCCTAATGGAGGTTACCCAACCCAAGGGAGGTTACCCACCCATCCTTAGGAGGACACCCATCCTTTGGGAGGTTACCCATCCTAAGAGAGGTTACCCATCCAAGGGAGGTTACCTATTCTAAGGGTGGAGACCCATCCTATGGGAGGTCACCAATCCTATAGGAGGTTACCCATCCTAGGGAGGTTATCCATCCTATGGGAGGTCACCAATCCTATAGGAGGTCACCCATCCTAAGGGAGGTCACCCATCCTATAGGAGGACACCCATCCTAATGGAGGTCACCCATCCTTTGGGAGGTCACCAATCCTATAGGTGGTCACCCATCCTACGGGAGGTTACCCATCCTAAGGGAGGTCACCAAACCACCTATCCTAAGGGAGGCCACCCATCCTTAGGGAGGTAACCCATCCTAAGGGAGGTCACCCATCCTTAGTGAAGTTAGCCATCCGAAGAGAGATCATCCATCCAGAGGTTACCTATCCTACGTGAGGTCACCCAACCACCTATCCTAAGGGAGGCCACCCATCCTAAGGGAGGTTACCCATCCTACGGGAGGTCACCCATCCAAATGGAGGTCACCTATCCTTAGTGAGGTTACCCATCCTTAGGGAGGTCACATATCCTACGAGAGGTCACCTATCCTTAGTGAGGTTACCCATCCAAATGGAGGTCACATATCCTTAGGGAGGTCACCCATCCTTAGGGAGGTTACCCATCCTATGAAGGTCACCCATCCTATGGGAGATTACCCATCCTACGGGAGGTCACCCATTCTATGGAGGTTACCCATCCAAATGGAGGTCACCCATCCTATAGGAGGTCACCCATCCTAAGAGAGGTTACCCATCCTATGGGAGGTCACCCATTCTAGGGAGGTTACCCATCCAAATGGAGGTTACCCATCCAAATGGAGGTCACCCATCCTATAGGAGGTCACCCATCCTAAGAGAGGTTACCCATCCTACGGGATGTCACCCATTCTAGGGAGGTTACCCATCCTATGAAGGTCACCCATCCTACGAGAGGTCACCCATCCTACGGGAGGTCACTACCCATCCTACGGGAGGTCACCCATTCTAGGGAGGTTACCCATCCTATGAAGGTCACCCATCCTAATGGAGGTTATCCATCCTACGGGAGGTCACCCATCCTAATAGAGGTTATCCATCCTACGGGAGGTCACCCATCCAGAGGTTACCCATCCTAGGGAGGTTACCCATCCTAATGGAGGTTACCCATCTGAGGTTAGCCATCCTAAGAGAGGAGGTTACCCATCCTAAGGGAGGTCACCCATCCTAAGAGAGGTCACCCATCCTACGAGAGGTCATCTATCCTTAGTGAGGTTAGCCATCCGAAGAGAGATCACCCATCCAGAGGTTACCTATCCTACGGGAGGTCACCCATCCAACCGGAGGTCACCAATCCTACGGGAGAAGACCAATCCTATGGGAGGTCACCCATCCAGAGGTTACCCATCCTAATGGAGGTCACCCATCCTAGGGAAGACATCCATCCTAAGGGAGGTCACCAATCCTACCGGAGGTTACCCATCCAAATGGAGGTCACCCATCCTAAGAGAGGTTACCCATCCTACGGGAGGTCCTCCATCCTAAGGGAGGTTACCCATCCTAGGGAGGTCATCCTAGGAGATTACCCATCCTACGGGAGGTTACCCAACCAAATGGAGGTTACCCATCCAAATGGAGGTCACCTCCCATCCTACGAGAGGTCACCCATCCTATGGGAGATTACCCATCCTACGGGAGGTCACCCATTCTAGGGAGGTCACCCATCCTTAGGGAGGTCACTCATTCTAGGGAGGTTACCCATCCTACGGGAGGTCCTCCATCCTAAGGGAGGTCACCCATCCTACGAGAGGTCACCCATCCTACGGGAGGTCACCTCCCATCCTACGGGAGGTCACCCATTTTAGGGAGGTTACCCATCCTACGAGAGGTCCTCCATCCTAAGGGAGGTCACCCATCCTACGAGAGGTAACCCATCCTAGGGAGGTTACCCATATGAGGTTAGCCATCCTAAGAGAGGTCACCCATCCAGAGGTTATTAATACTATGGGAGGTCACCCATCCTAGGGAGGTTACCCATCTGAGGTTAGCCATCCTAAGAGAGGACACCCATCCAGAGGTTATCCATACTATAGGAGGTCACCCAACCAAATAGAGGTCACCCATCCTACGAGAGGTCACCCATCCTAGGGAGGTTACCTATCTGAGGTTACCCATCCTAAGGGAGGTTACCCATCCTACGAGAGGTCACCCATCCTAAGTGAGGTTAGCCATCCTAAGAGAGGTCACCCATCCTACCGGAGGTTACCCATCCTAATGGAGGTCACCCATCCTATGGGAGGTCACCCATCCAAATGGAGGTCACATATCCTACAAGAGGTTACCCATCCTATGAAGGTCACCCATCCTAGGGAGGGTTACCCATCCTACGGGATCCAAATGGAGGTCACATATCCTACGAGAGGTTACCTATCCTACGGGAGGTCACCCATCCTAGGAAGATTACCCATCCAGTTCACCCATCCTAGGGAGGTTACCCATCCTATGGGAGGTATCCTACGAGAGGTTACCCATCCTATGAGAGGTCACCTATCCTAAGGGAGGAGACTCATCCTATGGGAGGTCACCAATCCTATAGGAGGTCACCCATTCTAGGGAGGTCACCCATCCTTAGAGAGGTCACCCATCCTTAGGGAGGTCACCCATTCTACGGGAGGTCACCCATCCTACGGGAGGTCACCCATCCATATGAAGGTCACCCATCCTAATGGAGGTTACCCATCCTAGGGAGGTCACCCATCCTAAGGGAGGTCATCCATCCTAGGAAGGTTACCCATCCAAATGGAGGTTACCCATCCTAAGGAAGGTTACCCATCCTATGGGAGGTTATCCATCCTAGGAAGGTTACCCATCCTACGGGAGGTCACTCCTAGGATAGGTCACCCATCCAGAGGTTATCCATACTACGGGAGGTCACCCATCCTACGGGAGGTCACCCATCCTACGGGATGGTTACCCATCCTAAGGGAGGTCACCTATCCTACCGGAGGTTACCCATCCTAATGGATGACCCATCCAACCGGAGGTTACCCATCCAAGGGAGGTTACCCATCCTACGGGAGGTCCTCCATCCTAAGGGAGGTTACCCCCTATAGGAGGTCACCCATCCTAAGGGAATTTACCCATTATACGGGAGGTTACGCACCCATCCTTAGGAGGATACCCATCCTATGGGAGGTTACCTATCCTACGGGAGGTCACCCATCCTACGGAAGACATCCATCCTAAGAGAGGTCCTCCATCCTAAGGGAGGTCACTCATCCTAGGGAGGTCATCCTAGGAGGTTACCCATCCTAAGGGAGGTCACCTATCCTATAGGTGGTCACCCATCCTAAGGGAGGTTGCCCATCCTAAGGGAATTTACCCAACCTCCCTAGGATGGGTGACCACCCTTGGATGGGTGACCTCCCTAAGGATGGGTGACCTCCTATAGGATGGGTGACCTCCCGTAGGATGGGTAACCTCTCTTAGGATGGGTAATCTCCATTAGGATGGGTGTCCTCCTATAGGATGGGTGACCTCCCGTAGGATGGGTAACCTCTCTTTGGATAGGTGACCTCCCGTAGGATGGATAACCTTCCTAGGATGGGTAACCTACCTAGGATGGGTGACCTCCCGTAGGATGGATGTCTTCCCTAGGATGGGTAACCTCCCATAGGATGGGTAACCTCCCTAGGATCATTAACCTCCATTTGGATGGGTAACCTCCCTAGGATGGGTAATCTCCCATAGGATGGGTGACCATCCTATAGGATGGGTAACCTTCCTAGGATGGGTGACCTCCCTTTGGATGGGCAACCTCCCTTAGGATGGGTGACCACCTATAGGATAGGTGACCTCCCTTAGGATGAGTAACCTCCTAGGATGACCTCCCTAGGATGGGTGACCTCCCTTAGGATGGCGGACCTCTCTTAGGATGGATGTCTTTCGTAGGATGGGTGACCTCCCGTAGGATAGGTAACCTCCCATAGGATGGGTGTCCTCCTAAGGATGGGTGGGTAACCTCCCGTATGATGGGTAAATTCTCTTAGGATGGGCAACCTCCCTTAGGATGGGTGACCTCCTATAGGGGGTAACCTCCCTTAGGATGGAGGACCTCCCGTAGGAGGTTACCCATCCTAGGGAGGTTACCCATCCTATGAAGGTCACCCATCCTACGGGAGGTTACCCACCCATCCTATAGGAGGTTACCCATCCTAAGGGAGGTCACCCATCCTTAGGGAGGTCACCCATCCTATGAAGGTCACCCATCCTAATGGAGGTTACCCATCCTAGGGAGGTTACCCATCCTAAGGGAGGAGACCCATCCTATGGAGGTCACCCATCCTACGGGAGGTTACCCATCCTATGAAGGTCACCCATCCTAATGGAGGTTACCCATCTGAGGTTAGTCATCCTAAGAGAGGTCACCCATCCTACCGGAGGTTACCCATCCTAATAGATGACCCATCCAACAGGAGGTTACCCATCCAAGGGAGGTTACCCATCCTACGGGAGGTCCTCCATCCTAAGGGAGGTTATCCATCCTAGGAAGGTTACCCATCCAGGTCACCCATCCTAGGGAGGTTACCCATCCTACGGGAGGTCACCCATCCTATAGGAGGTCATCCATCCTACCGGAGGTCACCCATCCTACGGGAGGTCACCCAACCAAATGGAGGTCACCCATCCTATGGGAGGTCACCCATCCTTAGGGATGGGCAACCTCCCTTAGGATTGGTGACCTCCCTAGAATGGGTGACCTCCATTAGGATGGGCAACCTCTCGTAGGATATGTGACCTCCATTTGGTTGGGTGACCTCCCGTAGGATGGGTAACCTCCCTAGGATGGGTGACCTTCATAGGATGGGTAACCACCCTAGGATGGGTGACCTCCATTTGGATGGGTAACCTTCATAGGATGGGTAACCTCTCGTAGGATATGTAACCTCCCTTGGATGGGTAACCTCCGGTTGGATGGGTCATCCATTAGGATGGGTAACCTCCGGTAGGATAGGTGACCTCCCTTAGGATGGGTAACCTTCCGTAGGATGGGTGACCTCCATTAGGATGGATAACCTCCCTTAGGATGGGTAACCTCCATTAGGATGGGTGACCTTCATAGGATAGGTAACCTCCATTAGGATGGGTGACCTCCCTAAGGATGGGTGACCTCCCGTAGGATGGATGACCTCCCGTAGGATGGGTAACCTTCCTTAGGATGGGTAACCTCTATTTGGATGGGTAACCTCCCTAGGATGGATGACCTCCCGTAGGATGGATAACCTCCATTAGGATGGGTGACCTCCCTAGAATGGTGACCACCTATAGGATGGGTGACCTCCCTAAGGATGGGTGACCTCTATTAGGATGGGTGACCTTCATAGGATGGGTGATCTCTCGTAGGATATGTGACCTCCCTAAGGATGGGTGACCTCTCTTAGGATGGGTGACCTCCATTAGGATGGGTGACCTTCATAGGATGGGTAAATTCCCTAAGGATGGGCAACCTCCCTTAGGATGGGTGACCTCCATTAGGATGGATGACCTCCCATAGGATTGGTGACCTCCATTAGGATGGGTGACCTCCCTAGAATGGGTGACCTCCCTAGAATGGAGGTTACCTCCCTTAGGATGGGTAACCTCCGGTAGGATGGGTGACCTCTCTTAGGATGGCTAACCTCACTTAGGATGACCTCCCGTAGGATGGGTAATATCCCATAGGATGGAGGACCTCCATTAGGATGGGTGACCTTCATAGGATGGGTGACCTCTCGTAGGATATGTGACCTACCTAAGGATGGGTGACCTCTCTTAGGATGGGTGACCTCCATTAGGATGGGTGACCTTCATAGGATGGGTAAATTCCCTTAGGATGGGCAACCTCCCTTAGGATGGGTGACCTCCATTAGGATGGATGACCTCCCATAGGATGGGTGACCTCTCTTCGGATGGGTAACCTCCCTAGGATGGGTAACCTCCATTAGGATGGGTGACCTCCCATAGGATGAGTAACCTCTGGATGGGTGACCTTCATAGGATGGGTAACCTCTCGTAGGATATGTGACCTCCCTAAGGATGGATAACCTCCCTAGGATGGGTGACCTCCAGTAGGATGGGTAACCTCTCGTTGGATATGTGACCTCCATTTGGATCCCGTAGGATGGGTAACCCTCCCTAGGATGGGTAACCTCACTAAGGATGGGTGTCTTCCCTTGGATGGGTAATCTCCCTAGGATGGGTGACCACCTATAGGATAGGTGACCTCCCTTAGGATGGGTAACCTCCCTAGGATGGGTGACCTCCCGTAGGATGGGTGACCTCCCGTAGGATGGGTAACCTCCCTAGGATGGGTACACTCTCGTAGGATATGTCTCCTTCCATAGGATGGGTGACATCCCATAGGATGGGTCTCCTCCATTAGGATGGGTAACCTCCCTAGGATGGGTGACCTGGATGGGTAACCTTCCTAGGATGGATGACCTCCCATAGGATGGAGGACCACCTATAGGATTGGTGACCTCCTATAGGATGGGTAACCTCCCGTAGGATTGGTGACCTCCGGTTGGATGGGTAACCTCCCTAGAATGGGTGACCTCCCTTAGGATGGAGGACCACCTATAGGATTGGTGACCTCCTATAGGATGGGTAACCTCCGGTAGGATGGGTGACCTGGATGGGTAACCTTCCTAGGATGGGTGACCTCCCGTAGGATGGGTGACCTCCCTAAGGATGGGTGTCCTCCCTTGGATGGGTCACCTCCCTTAGGATGGGTAACCTCCCGTATGATGGGTAACCTCCCTTAGGATGGGTAACCTTCATAGGATGGGTAACCTCCCTAGAATGGGTGACCTCCCGTAGGATGGGTGGTGACCTCCCGTAGGATGGGTGACCTCTCGTAGGATATGTGACCTCCATTTGGATGGGTGACCTCCATTAGGATGGGTTACCTCTCTTAGGATGGGTAACCTCCCAAAGGATGGGTAACCTCCCTAGGATGGAAAACCTCCCTTAGGATGGGTAGCCTCCCGTAGGATGGGTAACCTTCCTAGGATGGGTGACCACCTATAGGATCATTAACCTCCATTTGGATGGGTAACCTCGGTAGGATGACCTCCCTTAGGATGGAGGACCTCCCGTAGGATGGGTAACCTCCCTAAGGATGGATGACCTCCCGTAGGATGGGTGACCTCCGGATGGGTAACCTCCCGTAGGATGGGTAAACTCCCTTAGGATATGTGACCTCCATTTGGATGGGTGACCTCCCGTAGGATGGGAGACCTCCATTTGGTTGGGTGACCTCCCGTAGTATGGATAACCTCTGGATGGGTGACCTCTCGTAGGATAGGTAACCTCTCGTAGGATATGTAACCTTCCTAGGATGGGTGACCTTCATAGGATAGGTAACCTCTGGATGGGTGACCTCCCTAAGGATGGGTGACCTTTATAGGATGGGTAACCTCCATAGGATGGGTGACCTCCCGTAGGATGGGTAACCTCCCGTAGGATGGGGAACCTCCGGTAGAATGGGTGACCTTTCTTAGGATGGGTAACCTTCCTAGGATGGGTGACCTCAGGATGGGTAACCTCCCTAAAGATGGGTGACCTCCATCCTACGGGAGGTCCTCCATCCTAAGGGAGGTCACCCATCCTACGAGAGGTCACCCATCCTACGGGAGGTTACCCACCCATCCTTAGGAGGACACCCATCCTATGGGAGGTTACCTATCCTACGGGAGGTCACCCATCCTACGGAAGACATCCATCCTAAGAGAGGTCACCCATCCTATGGAGGTCACCCATCCTATGAGAGGTTACCCATCCTACGGGAGGTTACCCACCCATCCTTAGGAGGACACCCATCCTTTGGGAGGTTACCCATCCTAAGAGAGGTAACCCATCCTACGGTAGGTCACCCATCCTAAGCGAGGTCACACATCCTAAGAGAGGTTTTCCATCCTAGGGAGGTTACCCATCCTAAGGGAGGTCACCTATCCTATAGGTGGTCACCCATCCTACGGGAGGTTACCCATCTTACGGGAGGTTACCCATCCTATGGAGGTTACCCATCCTAAGGGAGGTCACCTATCCTACCGGAGGTTACCCATCTTATGAAGGTCACCCATCCTTAAGGAGGTCCTAGGGAGGGTTACCCATCCTACGGGATCCAAATGGAGGTCACATATCCTACGAGAGGTTACCCATCCTATGGGATATCACCCATCCTACGGGAGGTCCTTCATCCTATGGGATATCACCCATCCTACGGGAGGTCCTACCTCCTAAGGGAGGTCATCCTAAGTGATGTTAGCCATCCTAAGAGAGGTCACCCATCCAACCGGAGGTTACCCATCCTAAGGGAGGTCACCCATCCTAATGGAGGTTACCCATCCTAGGGAGGTTACCCATCCTACGAGAGGTCACCTATCCTAAGTGAGGTTATCCATCCTACTGGAGGTCACCCATCCTAAGAGAGGTTACCCATCCTACGGGAGGTCACCCATCCTATAGGTGGTCACCCATCCTAGGGAGGTAACCCATCTTACGGGATCCAAATAGAGGTCACATATCCTACGAGAGGTTACCTATCCTACGGGAGGTCACCCATCCTAGGAAGGTTACCCATCCAGGTCACCCATCCTATGGGAGGTCCTCCATCCTAAGGGAGGTCACCCATCCTACGAGAGGTCACCCATCCTATGGGAGATTACCCATCCTACGGGAGGTTACCCATCCTACGGGAGGTCCTCCATCCTAAGGGAGGTCACACATCCTACGATAGGTCACCCATCCTATGGGAGATTACCCATCATACGGGAGGTCACCTATCCTACGGGAGGTTACCCATCCTAAGGGAGGTCACCCATCCTACGGGAGGTTATCCATCCTAAGAGAGGTCACCCATCCTAAGGGAGGTTAGCCATCCTAAGAGAGGTCACCCATCCAGAGGTTACCTATCCTATGGGAGGTCACCCAACCAAATGGAGGTCACCCATCCTATGAAGGTCACCCATCTTAATGGAGGTTACCCATCCTATAGGAGGTCCTCCATCATAGGAAGGAGGTTACCAATCCCAAGAGAGGTCACCCATCCTAAGGGAGGTCACCCATCCTAGGGAGGTTACCCATCCAAGGGAGGACACCCATCCTACGGGAGGTCACCCATCCTAGGATGGGTAACCTCCATCCTACGGGAGGTCACCTATCCTAAGGGAGGTCACCCAACCAGAGGTCACCCATCCTAGGGAGGTTACCCATCCAAATGGAGGTCACCAATCCTATAGGAGGACACCCATCCTACGAGAGGTCACCCAGGGTGACCTCCCGTAGGATAGGTAACCTCCCTAGGATGGGTGACCACCTATAGGATTGGTGACCTCCCTAGGATGGGTGACCTCCCTTAGGATGGAGGACCTCCCGTAGGATGGATAACCTCCATAGAATGGGTGACCTCCCGTAGGATGGGTGACCTCCGGTAGGATGGGTGACCTCCGGTAGGATGGGTGACCTCCCGTAGGATGGGTAACCTCCATTTGGATGGGTGACCACTTATAGGATGGGTGACCTCCATTTGGTTGGGTGACCTCCTGTAGGATGGGTAACCTCTCTTAGGATAGGTAACCTCTCATAGGATATGTTACCTCCCTAGGATGGGTGACCTCCCGTAGGATGGATAACCTCCCTAGGATGGATAACCTCCCTAGAATGGGTGACCTCCCGTAGGATGGGTAACCTCCCTTAGGATGGGTGACCTCCCTTAGGATGGGTGACCTCCCTAAGGATGGAGGACCTCTCTTAGGATGGCTAACCTCTCTAGGATGGGTGACCACCTATAGGATTGGTGACCTCCATTTGGTTGGGTGACCTCCCGTAGTATGGATAACCTCTGGATGGGTGGCCTCTCGTAGGATAGGTAACCTCTCGTAGGATATGTAACCTCCCTAGGATGGGTGACCTTCCGTAGGATGGATAACCTCCGGATGGGTGACCTCCCGTAGGATGGGTGACCTCCGGATGGGTGACCTCCCGTAGGATGGGTAACCTCCCTTGGGTTGGATGACCTCCCGTAGGATGGGTGACCTCTATTTGAATGGGTAACCTCCCTAGGATGGGTGACCTCCCGTAGGATGGGTAACCTCCGGTTGGATGGGTGACCTTCCTAGGATGGGTGACCTCCCATAAGATGGGTGACCTCCCTGAGGATGGGTAACCTCTCTTAGGATCATTAACCTCCATTTGGATGGGTGACCTCGCTTAGGATGGGTAACCTCCCTTGGATTGGTGATCTCCCATAGGATGGGTCTCCTCCCTTAGGATAGGTGAACCTCCCGTAGGATGGATAACCTCCCTAAGGATGGGTGACCACCTATAGGATTGGTGACCTCCATTTGGATGGGTAACCTCCCTAGGATGGGTGACCTCCCGTAGGATGGGTGTCCTCCCTTGGATGGGTGACCTCCCGTAGGATGGGTAATCTCTTGTAGGATCATTAACCTCCATTTGGATTGGTAACCTCCCTAAGGATGGGTAACCTCCCTTAGGATATGTGACCTCCATTTGGATGGGTAACCTCCCTAGGATGGAAAACCTCCCTTAGGATGTGTGACCTCGCTTAGGATGGGTGACCTACCGTAGGATGGGTTACCTCTCTTAGGATGGGTAACCTCCCTACGATGGGTAACCCTCCATTAGGATGGATGTCTTCCCTAGGATGGGTAACCTCTATTAGGATGGGTGACCTTCATACGGATGGGTGACCTCCCATAGGATGGGTGACCTCCCGTAGGATGTGTAACCTTCTTAGGATGGGTGACCTCCCTAGAATGGGTGACCTCCCTTAGGATGGGTGACCTCCCTAGAATGGGTGACCTCTCTTAGGAAGGTTGCCCATCCTAAATGAGATTACCTATCCTTAGTAAGGTTACCCATCCTAAGAGAGGTAACATATCCTACGGGAGGTCACCCATCCTACGGGAGGTCACCCATCCTAAGGGAGGTCACATATCCTACGAGAGGTCACCCATCCTAAGAGAGGTCACCCATCCTAAGGGAGGTCACCCATTCAAATGGAGGTCACATATCCTACGAGAGGTCACCCATCCTAAGGGAGGTTACCCATCCTAAGGGAGGTCACCCATCCTACGGGAGGTCACCCATCCTAAGAGAGGTTACCCATCCTAAGGGAGGTCATCCTAAGTGAGGTTAGCCATCCTAAGAGAGGTCACCCATCCAGAGGTTACCTATCCTACGAGAGGTCACCCATCCTAGGGAGGTCATCCTAAGTGAGGTTAGCCATCCTAAGAGAGGTCACCCATCCAGAGGTTACCTATCCTACGAGAGGTCACCCATCCAGAGGTTATCCATACTACGGGAGGTCACCCAACCCAAGGGAGGTTACCCATCCAAATGGAGGTCACCTCCCATCCTACGAGAGGTCACCCATCCTATGGGAGATTACCCATCCTACGGGATGTCACCCATTCTAGGGAGGTCACCCATCCTAGGGAGGTTACCCATCCAAATGGAGGTTACCCATCCTACGGGAGGTTACCCATCCAAATGGAGGTCACCCATCCTAGGAAGGTTACCCATCCAGGTCACCCATCCTAGGGAGGTTACCTATCCAAATGGAGGTTACCCATTTGTGGTTAGCCATCCTAAGAGAGGTCACATATCCTACGAGAGGTTACCTCCCGTAGGATGGGTGACCTCCCGTAGGATGGGTAACCTCCCTAGGATGGGTGACCTTCATAGGATGGGTAACCTCCCTAGGATGGGTGACTTCCATTAGGATGGAGGACCTCTCTTAGGATGGATGTATTCCGTAGGATGGGTGGCCTCTCTTAGGATGGGTAACCTCCCAAAGGATGGGTTTTCTCCTAAGGATGGATGGAGGACCTCCCGTAGGATGGGTAACCTTCTTCCTTGGATGGAGGACTTCCCTTAGGATGGGTGACCTCCATTAGGATGGGTAACCTCCTATAGGATAGGTAACCTCCCTAGGATGGGTGACCTCCATTAGGATGGGTGACCTCCATTAGGATGGGTTACCTCTCTTAGGATGGGTAACCTCCCAAAGGATGGGCAACCTCCCTTAGGATGGGTGACCTCCCTTAGGATAGGTAACCTCCCGTAGGATGGGTAACGTCCCTAGAATGGGTGACCTCCCATAGGATGGGTAACCTCTCGTAGGATATGTGACCTCCATTTGGATTGGTGACCTCCCTAGGATGGGTAACCTCTCGTAGGATATGTGACCTCCATTTGGTTGGGTGACCTCCCGTAGGATGGGTAACCTCCCATAGGATAGGTGACCTCCATTAGGATGGGTGACCTCTATTAGGATGGGTGACCTCCATTAGGATGGGTTACCTCTCTTAGGATGGGTAACCTCTCGTAGGATATGTGACCTCCATTTGGATGGGTGACCTCCCATAGGATGGGTGACCTGACCTCCCGTAGGATGGGTAACCTCCCTTAGGATAGGTGACCTCCGTTAGAATGGGTGACCTCCATTAGGATGGATAACCTCCCGTAGGATGGGAGACCTTCCGTAGGATAGGTAACCTCCCTAGGATTGGTGACCTCCCTTAGGATGGATGTCTTCCCTAGGATGGGTAACCTCCCGTAGGATGGGTGACCTCCATTAGGATGGATAACCTCCCGTAGGATGGGTGACCTCCCTTAGGATGGGTGACCTCCCGTAGGATAGGTGACCTACCGTTAGGATGGGTAACCTCCCTAGGATGGGTAACCTCCTATAGGATTGGTGACCTCCCATAGGATGGGTCTCCTCCCTTAGGATAGGTGACCTCCCTTGGATGGGTAACCTCTCGTAGGATCATTAACCTCCATTTGGATGGGTAACCTCCCTAGAATGGGTGACCTCCCGTAGGATGGGTAACCTCTCTAAGGATTGGTGACCTCCCATAGGATGGGTGACCTCCCTTGGATGGGTAATCTCTCGTAGGATATGTGACCTCCATTTGGATGGGTGACCTCCCATAGGATGGGTGACCTCCATTTGGTTGGGTGACCTGACCTCCCGTAGGATGGGTGTCCTCCCTTAGGATGGGTAACCTCCCTAAGGATGGGTGACCTCCCGTAGGATGGGTGACCTCCCGTAGGATTGGTGACCTCCATTTGGATGGGTGACCTCCCGTAGGATGGGTAACCTCTCGTAGGATATGTGACCTCCATTTGGATGGGTAACCTCCCGTAGGATGGGTGACCTCCATTTGGTTGGGTGACCTATAGGATGGGTGACCTCTGGATGGGTGACCTCCCTTAGGATGGGTAACCTCCCGTAGGATGGAGGTCACCCATCCTTAGGGAGGTTACCCATCCTAAGGGAGGACACCCATCCTACGGGAGGTCACCCATCCTTAGGGAGGTCACATATCCTATGGGAGGTCACCCATCCTACGGGAGGTCACCCATCCAAATGGAGGTTACCCATCCCAAGGGAGGTTACTCATCCTACGGGAGGTCACCCATCCTAGGGAGGTTATCCATCCTACGGGAGGTCACCCATCCTAGGGAGGTTACATATCCTACGAGAGGTTACCTATCCTACGAGAGGTCACCCATCCAGAGGTTATCCATACTACGGGAGGTCACCCAACCAAATGGAGGTCACCCATCCTACGGGAGGTCACCCATCCAAATGGAGGTCACATATCCTAGGGAGGTTATCCATACTACGGGAGGTCACCCAACCAAATGGAGGTCACCCATCCTACGGGAGGTCACCCATCCAAATAGAGGTCACATATCCTACGAGAGGTTACCCCATCCTATGAAGGTCACCCATCCTAATGTAGGTTACCCATCCTACGGGAGGTCACCCATCCTATAGGAGGTCACCCATCCTATGGGAGGTTACCCATCCAAATGGAGGTCACCAATCCTATAGGTGGTCCTCCATCCTAAGGGAGGTCACCCATTCTAGGGAGGTTACCCAACCTACGGGAGGAGACCCATCCTATGGGAGGTCACCCATCCAGAGGTTACCCATTCTAGGGAGGTTACCCATCCAAATGGAGGTCACCTCGCATCCTACGAGAGGTCACCCATCCTATGGGAGATTACCCATCCTACGGGAGGTCACCCAACCAAATGGAGGTTACCCATCCTAAGGGAGGTCACCCATCCTAGGGAGGTTACCCATCCAAATGGAGGTTACCCATCCTAAGGGAGGTTACCCATCCTAGGGAAGACACCTAGCCTAGAGAGGTTACCCATCCTACGGGAGGTCACCCATCCTACGGGAGGTTACCCATCCAAATGGAGGTTACCCATCCTAAGCGAGGTCACCCATCCTAATGGAGGTTATCCATCCTAAGGAGGTTACCCATCCTACGGGAGTTCACCCATCCAGAGGTCACCCATCCTAGGGAAGTTACCCATCCTACGAGAGGTCACCTATCCTAAGTGAGGTCACCCATCCTATAGGAGGTCACCCATCCTACGGGAGGTTACCCATCCTAATGGAGGTCACCCATTCTAGGAGGTTACCCATCCAACGAAGGACACCCATCCTAATGGAGGTTACCCATCCGAGGTTAGCCATCCTAAGAGAGGTCACCCATCCAGAGGTTATCCATACTACGGGAGGTCACCCATCCTTTGGGAGGTTACCCATCCTAAGAGACGTCACCCATCAAAATGGAGGTTACCCATCCTATGGGAATGGAGGTCACCCATCCTACGGGAGGTCACCCAAACCAAGGGAGGTTACCCATCCTACGGGAGGTCACCCATCCGGAGGTCACCCATCCTACGGGAGGTCACCCATCCGGAGGTCATCCATCATACGGGAGGTCACCCATTCTAGGGAGGTTATATATCCTACGAGAGGTTACCTATCCTACGAGAGGTCACCCATCCAGAGGTTATCCATACTACGGGAGGTCACCCAACCAAATAGAGGTCACCAATCCTATAGGTGGTCACCCATCCTAGAGAGGTTAGCCATCCTAAGAGAGGTCCTCCATCCTTAGGGAGGTCACCCATCCTAAGGGAGGTCACCCATTCTAGGGAGGTTACCCAACCTACGGGAGGAGACCCATCCTATGGATGGGTAACCTCCCTAGGATGGAAAACCTCCCTTAGGATGTGTGACCTCGCTTAGGATGGGTGACCTACCGTAGGATGGGTTACCTCTCTTAGGATGGGTAACCTCCCAAAGGATGGGTATCCTCCTAAGGATGGGTGGGTAACCTCCCGTAGGATAGGTAACCTCCCTAAGGATGGGTGACCTCCCGTAGGATGGATGACCTCTCGTAGGATGGGTGACCTCCCTTAGGATGGAGGACCTCCCGTAGGATGGGTAACCTCCCTTAGGATATGTAACCTCCGGTAGGATGGGTGACCTCTCTTAGGATGGGTGACCTCCTATAGGATGGGTGACCTCCCTTAGGATGGGGAACCTCCCTAGGATGGAAAACCTCCCTTAGGATATGTGACCTCGCTTAGGATGGGTGACCTACCGTAGGATGGGTTACCTCTCTTAGGATGGGTAACCTCACTAAGGATGGGTGTCCTCCATAGGGAGGTTATCCATCCTACGGGAGGTCACCCATCCTATAGGAGGTCACCCATCCTACGGGAGGTCACCCATCCTAGGGAGGTTACCCATCCTATGAAGGTCACCCGGTTACCCATCCTAATTGAGGTCACCCATTCTATAGGAGGTCACCCATCCTACGGGAGGTCACCCATCCTATGAAGGTCACCAGGTTACCCATCCTAATGGAGGTTACCCATTCTAGGGAGGTTACCCATCCAAATAGAGGTCACCCATCCTAGGGAGGTTACCCATCCAAATAGAGGTCACCCATCCAAGGAAGGTTACCCATCCTAATGGAGGTTACCTATCTGAGGTTAGCCATCCTAAGAGAGGTCACCCATCCAGAGGTTATCCATACTACGGGAGGTCACCCAACCAAATCGAGGTCACCAATCCTATAGGTGGTCACCCATCCAAGGGAGGTTACCCATCCAAATGGAGGTTAATGATCCTAAGAGAGGTTACCCATCCTACGGGAGGTCACCCATCCTATAGGAGGACACCCATTCAACCGGAGGTTACCCATCCTAAGGGAGGTTACCCATCCTACGGGAGGTTACCCATCCTAAGAGAGGTCACCCATCCAATGGGAGGTCACCCATCCTAGGGAGGTTACCCATCCAAATGGAGGTTACCCATCCTAAGGAAGGTCACCCATCCTAGGGATGTTACCCATCCAAATGGAGGTTAATAATCCTACGATGGGTGACCTCCCTTAGGATGGGTAACCTCCGGAAGGATGGGTGACCTTCATAGGATGGGTGACCTCCCTAAGGATGGGTGACCTTCCTAGGATGGGTTACCACCTATAGGATTGGTGACCGCCATTTGGATGGGTAACCTCCCTAGGATGGGTGACCTTCATAGGATGGGTAACCTCTCGTAGGATATGTGACCTCCATTTGGATGGGTGACCTCCCATAGGATGGGTGACCTCCATTAGGATGGGTGTCTTCCTATAGGATGGGTGACCTCCCGTAGGATGGGTAACCTCTCTTAGGATCATTAACCTCCATTTGGATGGGTAACCTCCCTAGGATGGGTGACCACCTATACGATTGGTGACCTCCATTTGGATGGGTAACCTCCCATAGGATGGGTGACCTCCCGTAGGATGGGTATCCTCCCTTGGATGGGTAACCTCCCTGGGATGGGTAACCACCTATAGGATAGGTGACCTCTGGATGGGTGACCTCCCGTAAGATGGAGGTCACCCATGGTGCATTAGGATGGATAACCTCTCGTAGGATATGTGACCTCCCTTTGGATGGGTGACCTCCCATAGGATGGGTGACCTCCATTGGTTGGGTGACCTGACCTCCCGTAGATGGGTAACCTCCCTTAGGATAGGTGACCTCCCTTAGGATGGGTGACCTCCCGTAGGATGGGTGACCTCCATTTGGTTGGGTGACCTGACCTCCCGTAGGATGGGTAACCTCCCTTAGGATAGGTGACCTCCCTTAGGATGGGTGACCTCCCGTAGGATGGGTAACCTCTCGTAGGATATGTTACCTCCATAAGGATGGGTGACCTCCCATAGGATGGGTGACCTTCATAGGATGGATAACCTCTCGTAGGATATGTGACCTCCATTTGGATTGGTGACCTCCCTAGGATGGGTGACCTCTGAATGGGTGACCTCCCGTAGGATGGGTAACCTCCCTAGGATGGGTGGTCCTCCATCCTAAGTGTCACGACCCGCACCCGGTTTAGGGGCACGAGTGCGTGGGTACGTCCAGCCTACGCCGCAGTGTCGGCGGTAGAACGCTGTCAAGGTCTTGATACTATCTAACTAATGTCACGCAAGCATCCAATCTCCATTAGGAGGCACGAATGATACAAATAAGATGAACACATACTCAATCACAGGATTACAGCACGATAAGATTTCGAAACAGAAATTAAAATTTAACACAACACAAGTCAACAAGTAATATTCTAACACAACAATATCCAAGTCTCATCAAAATGCGGAGACAAATCCGGTACCAAATAGTCTACTTAAAGAACTAACAATAAATAATAATTCCGGCTAGACCTTCCAGAATCATAACTAAACTACCAAGTCTGCAGCTACTCACCATATGGTCCATAAAGTGTCGGACAGCGGTCCTCTAAGGCATAGTCTGGAAAAATATTTCCAGTCAGGAAGGAGCAAAGCAACACTCTCAAATAACAGTTCCATTAATTGATAATGTCTATAATACAATAAAACATGTCATGCTAGCTACTGAGAAGACAGTAAAATAAATGTAATGGCAATTTAAGAGAGACAGGCAATGTAAAGAGACAGGCAATAGGCAATATGATACAGTCAGTGCATGTATGAAAATGAAAAGAACAAGGAACAGTATCATATACGGGTGATGTAGTATATGATTTAAAATAGGGAACTGTAATCTATTCTAAGTGTTTGAAATAGTAGTTTCAAAATGTGATCGGCTTGGGAACATGTACGATAGCTACAGGGCCTGGCAAATCATGGGTGAAGAGCATGATTAACACTTACAATTGTTCTATACTACAATAAGAGGTTATGATCACATTTCTTACTAACTACTTCCCCGCCCCCAACTAGTACTGTGGATCCAACCATGATACGTCACGATACACGAGCAAGTCAAGTCTATCATGTACGATGTCTAATATACATGTTGTATACAATGTCAATAAGATAATCAAGGTAACATCTCATGACTGCAGATCCAAGCTATATACTAGTCCGTGTAGCACAGTGTCAAGGATTCAGATGTAACATTTCATGATTGTTGAACTTATAGAAATTATCAAAGAATTAGAAATTATCAGAGAATGTACTTGTCTCGGGTCCTTAGCTGGTAATTATTGGTGTCCTGTTCCAGAGTATCCCCTGGGTAAACCAACAGTCCTATAAACACAACACAATATAACTTTTGCATCAGATGCTACGCTAATACACAGTCAAAAACACTGGCCTCAGGCCATGCCAGGCAGGGCACTAGTCAACTAGGGTCACCTAGTAGATAGATACGTAATTATACACATCTTAATTAATATATGTACTTACAATATATATATCAAATTAAATACATATACAAAATATATGTATATATATATATATTAAAAATATGCTAAGGGTTTATACAAAAATATATATATACCCATACGAAAATATAACTCTACATGAATATATGTACCAAAATAATAATTATACTATATACAGGTAATTATACCAAAATACATACATATATATGTTTTAGTGGAAAATACATTTGTTATATCTACACATATGTATCATATACCAATTAAAATATATATACTATATACCTGTTTACATGTATATATATATATATATCAATACACACATACTAGAGTATCCATATACCAATATGTATATAGATATATATAACAATTACATTATATATATATATAACATTAAATACTAAAACTCATATATGATACATGGTTACCTATACCAAAATAAATTTATATATAGATATATATATACTTACATATCAATATAACACAGATATATATATAAACTACTGTTTAAACATTAATTTAAAATACATAATTACATATACAGTTAATTAATACATACCTATACATATACAATTAAATATTTAGAAAAGAAATAATATATATATCTTTAATTAACATTACTAATGCATTAATTATATTAACATACATACCTACACATTGATTAACTATATACCATTACATTCACATTAGTTAAATACCTACAATTACATATACATACTAAAACTATACCTATACATTAATTAATATATACATAACCGTATATATGTATGTATATATACATTACACATACATGTGAGAATGGAAGAGGGAGAGGACGAAGAAGAACTTACTGTTGGGGTCGGCCGACCGCCGGAGTACGGCAGGAGGATGGCCAGATCTCCATTGGTGGTGGTGGTGTTGTTGGATGGTAGTTGACAGCGAGAGGGGGAGAGCACAGCCGGAGTCGGGTGGCGATTTGAAGCAGCGAGGAGAGGGAGATCGTGAGGGAGGACGCTCGGGCTCGGCCGCCGGAGGGTGGCTGATGGTGGTGGTGTGAGATGATAGATGGGCCGCGTCGGAGTGCAGCCGGGGAAAGCCGCTGGGTTGAACCGCCGGAGTAGGGGTGCTCCGCCGTAGTAGCTCGAGGGAACAGTGAGTGCGAGGGGAGGAGCAGGCCAGGGTAAGCTCCGGGTGGCAGTCGAGCTCGGGCTAGGCTCGGGGCTCGCTGACCGGACAGTAGTCGGCTGCTAGGTTGAGATGCAGCAGGGAGGGGAGCTGGCCGAGCAGTGCAGTGGCCGCCGGACGCTGATCTGTGGGCCGCCGGAGGGAATAGATGATGGATGGATGGATGGATGGGAGGAGGAGATGGAGGGATGTGTATGGTGAAGATGGAGGGAGGAGCAGCCGCCTGCCGGGGTCGGAGGAGGAAGAGCAGCAGAAAACGGGGCCGGGCTAGGCTGGCCCACCGGAGATGGGGTCGCCTGGGTGGTTGGCCGCCGTCGGAGTGCACAGTCGCCGGCCGGTGCACAGTTGTGAGGGTGGTTGATGGTTGTTTCCCCCTCCTTTTATAATTTGAATTTCAAATTCAAAATAAAAGAAGGAGAAGAAGAAAGGAAGAAGAAGAAGAAGAAGAAAAGAGAAGAAGAAGAGAAGAAGAAGAATCCTACGTTGGAGAGAGGTAGGGGCTTGTGAGGTGGTGGAGAACCTAGGTTTCTTGGGATTAGGGTTTGAGGGTACAAGACATTAAATAGGATGAGGGTGTGGGTAAATCAAAGGTGAGGATGCACCCAATTAAATGGGTGGTCCAGATTAAACATGAAGGAAATTGTTTTCATGTAAAGTAGAGTGGGGGGGGGAATGCAATTTGGTCCACAAATAAATAACCTTTCCATTTGGTCTTGGACAATGGGGTGATGACACCTACAATTGAATAATTGCAACTTAGCCCCTTAAATTCGGGAAATTGCACAAACACATAAAATGACGAAAATTTGGCGGGCGATTCGGTGTCCGGTGTTTTGTAGGGTCAGGGGGCGCTGTAAGTTTGGTGTGGGCTCAATTATTAGGGCACTGAATTAAATTGGGATTTCAGAATCTGTTAAAATAGTATCCTCAATTTAATTAGAAATAAATACAAGTTGTGTTCTAAAATTAATTAGGAGTACATAGGGCCAAAATCAGGTCAGGTCATCAATACCAATAATGAAGAAGACTCAGAACAGAATATTACCCTAATTTGGGCCGCACGAAAAATAGGTCAAGATTGCCTCCAATTTTAGATTGAACGCACAACGATGCAAAATAGGGATTTATTAAATAACGTCCGTGATGATTTTTGCGCGGCCAGAAATAATGTACAGAGAGCATAATTATGAGTTGCAAAAATAGCAGAATGGAAGGCGGGCATGTCTAGGGCAAGATTGTGAAATTTGTTGGAAGACAAAAGTCAGGATAGCGCTCCAAATATCGAAGCAAAGGCAATGCGCGATATTTAATTAAAATATGGTAACTAATTACAATCTCCAATAATTTAATTCTAAAATAAAACAATTTACCTCAAAATTCCATAATTCCGACAGGTGCTCATCTACTGGCTTCTAGGTCAAATCTACTAGTAAAAATAAATGGACACTGCATCTAATACTATATTTAATTTCACACCACACATAATTATTTAAATCAAATAATTATCATGAAATTACATAATTGTAACTACCCTAATATTAAATATTGTAAAAAGTCAAAAATACCCCTCTTTTCGGAATGTGGTAGTGACAAGTCTACCCACCTTAAAAGAATTTCGTCCTCGAAATTTAAAATCCTCAAAGTAGCGTTTATTCATACACATTATTATTTTCCCTCAAAGTTTAAATTCATCAACCACGAAATAAGGTAATAATTCACGATGTCCTTTCATAATTTAAAAATTCTAAAATTATTGCATTCCGAAAAAATTCTCGAAGTAAATCAAAGTCCATTTTTATCAAAATTTCTCCAAAATTTTTACTTAATAATTCAATACTCAGAATTTAATATCCACTCCTCAAATTTGATTTTAATCACTGCACATATAGAAAATGTAAATCAAATCCCAAAAAGTTTGAATTCAAATATTTATCCATAAAATTTTATTTCTCGATTTCCTCTTCCTCAATATACTCAACAATATGATACTTAAGGATTCTCTAATTGCAACATCAAATATAAAATTTTACAATTCATAACTTGCAATCCAATAATTTAATGACAATCTCCTTAATTTCCTCAAATTCTAATGATAACCTCAATCATATAATATCCTTCCTGGAATTAATACATCATAAGTCCTCCATGTTAAATTCTTAACCCTCTATTTAAATCAATGTTTATCCTCGAATTTTTTTTTTCCACATAATATGCAACGATGTAATACTTATGAAACCTCCAATACAATATTCAAAATATAAGTTCACAACTTGCAGTCCAATGAATATATCGATGGCCTTCTTAAATTCCTCAAATTCAATGATAATTTCAATCATTTCATAATCTTCTTAAAAATCAATGATTTAACAAAACTTCAATTACGCCATATTAAATTCCCAACTCTTTATTTAATTTAATATTTTTCCTCAAAATTTAAGGCACCTTGCCTCTCTTTGTCAAGTCATAACCTCTTCGTTAATCTTTACTACAGTTAAATCATCAACAATCAAAGTCTAAGAGAATTCTACCTACAACCATACAACATGCAACCTAAGGGAAATATGTATGATCATGGTATCTTTTGTCATGGTATTGCAGTCTCTGTATCAGGGGTATTACTAACTACATTATAACAAGAATTCATGCATAAGCTACGGTACTAAGGTATCAATCAATCAGAAGACAAAAGAACATGAGGAAAGAAAAGAAAGAACCTGCTAACATATTACTTGCAGTATCTTCTATCTCTAACATAATCATAGGTCAATTAATGCATGTAAAGTTTGATACCTCTATCTCTTTAGGTACCACACTCTACTACAAGCATACTCACTGCTAGCTTCCTTACCTACTGCAATAGTTGATACTAGTTATTCTTATCACTCAAGTGCATATCAATTGCAACACACTATACTAAGTACTGCTCTCTCTAATACAATCCTAGATTGACACCCAAGTCAGTTGGCAGTGAGATCTCAATCATACTCAAGTCATCAGATCCTTATACATGTATATCATCTACTCATATATTAATATTCATCTCTTATCTACCATAAAATTAATCCTCAAAATAATCGTCAAGGTTTAACTTCTCGTTCAACTTAAAAATAATTGCATATACCTCCTCAAAATCAAATACTCAAATATCGAAAAAATTTAATCACTTTTAAAAATCCTTATAGCTTTGACTATGTTTATTGAATTGAATTCGAATACTCAAAATTTAATAACATAAAATCTCATCTCCTCAAAAATTCTTTAAAAATTGAAATTCATTCCCACTCTACAAATTATGAATTTAAATCCACAAGCATACATATAGATACTCCCAGTCTCTAATACTCAAGGTCCACACAAATACACCAATTTTCTACAACCTCAGCTGTGTACTGAAATTTGTACTGCCCGGATTACTTGCAATATCATTTCCAATAATCCAAATTATCATCTCACATAATTTCTTCAATGATTTTCTATCTATATTACTTAATACACCAATCTATTTGTCATCACACGAAGTACTTACTGTTATTTGCACCTTGCTCCACAAATATTTGATATAGAATCACTAGCACTATTGGTATGGTAACGCTAGCTTCATCATTAGATTAACTCATCAAACTTATTACAAATCGCGATCACTTGCACTTTCTATAATACCAATACTAATTATAATAACACCTATCATAGAACTATTGCTACAAGGTACTATGCTATGGGTATCTCTAGATTAATGCCTAATGCTCCCATGTCCAACTAAGAAACACTTACAAACTCACAAGTCACACTCAGTCAACTTAATACAAGACACAACCAAAATTGCAAGTTACTAATTATCATACTTAACAAGGAATCCTCAGAGAATAGGAGCTCAAAAGAACTGGATTGAGGACTGAAGGTATTTTCTACTGCTAGTAAAGAAAGAAGCGATGGAACAAAGTCCTGGAATAACAGAAATAGATAAGTGTTGAGATGATAATTTAAGAACCAATTTAAGATACAACATGATAATCATACACGTCTGTCAGAAATCATGACACACAGAATCCTTCCCACGCCAGTAAGCATAGATGCGATAAACGACAGGTTCCGTAACTAAGGTATGCAACTCTATAATCATGTCATCTAGAATCCTCGCCACGCCAACCGGTATGGCTGCGAGAAACTCTAAATCTCATAACTAAAGTATGTACATCCAAGTTAGGTTCCTACATTCTCGTCACGACAGCTAATATGGCTGCGATAACTCTAGGTTCCATAACCAAAGTAGACGTTTTTACCTTTCTCCCTGTTCTTATCAATATATGTCATCAGATAATACCGTAAAGTTTAGTCCGTAAAATTCACCTCGATATGAAATCAAAACTCCACAACGATACCAAGAATTAAAGTTAACAACTGGTCAACAAGAATCAACTCAATATCAATAAGTGAGAACGGACGAAAACAAGGAGGAAGGATTTAAATTGGAATTTATAATGAGATTCTCAAGGGTCGTCCCAGGAATCTCTCAAATAATCTGTGATTGAGTATCCTCTCTCATCCTAGTATCCTATGTCCTATGTCCTATAGCAGGCACGCAATAGTGTAACAAAGATGCCACACTACTACGACATCGCACAACTTGCGAAGTCTGACCTGCATGGGCCACCACTAAAACGTGTCACGACCCGCACCCGGTTTAGGGGCACGAGTGCGTGGGTACGTCCAGCCTACGCCGCAGTGTCGGTGGTAG